>JAHZNC010000844.1:0-16373 GCA_027744095.1 Zhuqinia jingwanae | reverse complement strand
TACTCGCACACAAAAAGTACAAGTGTAACGAGCAATGCTTGCTGTGTAGTTTTTGGAGTAGAGTTGGAGTGTGTGGAGGAGTATTCACCTTTCTTCATTCACCATCGCCACCACCACCACTAGTCACAGTCACAGCTCTCATTTCCATCGAACACCCAGAAGAACGTTATCCTTTTTCTAATAAATAGTGCATCACATTTTCCATTTGCTTTGCAATTACATATTACTTATTTACTAGCAATATAGCAATACAATAGATGCATAGACATAGAGCACCACGAAATGCTTATTCATAGCCGAGAAAAACGGTGATGATGATGATAATGCATAATACTTTAGTCTTGTGTGTGGTGTGACAAGGATTTTTGGTGTTTCTCTTTACATTAATATACATGATATGATGATGATGATGACGACAATGAGTCGTTGTACCTACTACCTACACTTCTGGTCTGGCACTTGGCCTGCTCTGCTGTTGTTGGTTGTTTGTACCCTTTTTTACTATAGGAAAAAAAACAAGGTTCATCGTCATTCCTATCATTGCATAGTATCATCATAACAACTAAACCAAAAAAAGAAAAAAAAAACAAGAACAACTACACAGGATTTGCAGGAATGACGATGACAAAAACATAATGTATATAATTCAACAAAAAGCATGAGCTATAGATTTAGTGGTGGCGGTGATGGTGTCGTTGTCGTCTCCTCTCTAGCGATAGTAGTTGTTGGTGGTGTTACTAGTCGTTGATCGTGTGTCCATGTCACAGAGAGTCACACACAGTCGAGTCCCGGTAATAATAAGCCTTCAATTCACAAAGCAGAGAGCTAGGGTATTTCGTTTTGGTAGAAGTAGTTGTGGGAGTTTATATATATATGCCTATAAGTACAAACCTGGGTTGGTTTCATTATTTTTTTGGTTCAAGTCAAGTCAAAAAGTCTCCTTTTCTCCCGTTGCCATTTCTGCACTGCCTTTTTGCCACCACAAAACTACCACTACTGAATCATTCAAGTTTGCTTGTAAAACCCATTATTTTTCCCATTACGTGCCCTAACCTAGCGTACTTTTGATGTCAAATGGATGGAAAGGAATAAAAAATTTGAAGTAAAGGCAACATAGTAGTATACAAGAAGGTCTCTAAAAAACGGCGTTGATATTGATAATGTTTGTGATGGCGATGTGCTGATGATAGTGAAGACATAATGTAAAGTTTCAGTAGAGATATATCGGATACAGTCAACGCTACAAACACGGCAAACTGATGAATTTAACAGCAACGCGGAATATAAGAGAGAGATTAGTACTGACACTCTACACACATACAAAAAAAAACGCGCTTACTCCACCACCACCAACCACGCAAATCGTTTAAAACGCCAAAATGCCACGCGAGACAAATAAGCATTTTGTAGAGAGAGAGAGAGAGTAAAGAGAATAGTGCCATATTATACCTATATACATTTTCATTCAAAAGGCATCATCATGTACACAGATCAGCAAGCAAGAATTAGACAGAATGAAAATGCGACTTGACTCTCTGAGAGGATTAATTAAACGGGAAATGTTTGAAAAGGCTTGTAGTATAAAAGGTTACTTTTGTATGCACAAAAGCATAAATACATGATGAATGATACAAGTTGCATGACTGCCTTGTGGACATGTCTGTTCTTCGCTGCATGATGCTGAAGCTGCTGTTGCTGCTTTTTACTTGATGATGCAAATTTCAAATGCTAATATAAAAATGAATCCTATGAAAAAGAAAACAAGGCAATTTAACTTTTCGTCTTGTTGACTTTTTACCTTTTAGTTCCTAAACGTACAAACAACACGACTGACTGATTTAATATGGAATGATGGTAATCATCATCATCATCAACAACATCATCATGATGAATCCGTATGCTAATGACAGGACTGTTCAACAGACAACGTCTGTTAACAATTGACAATAATCGGTAAACAATGAAGGCGTGGTGAATTTTTCCCGTGGTAAAATAATATGAACATGATTATATGTATATGTGCATCCCCCAAAAAAAAAATTCGTGAAACAATCATCATAATCCATAACAACATTTACTAAATATCAGTATTATTGTTATATAATACATGTATACCTGCTTGCCTACTACCACGCGTTTTTGGTGCCAGAAAAGAAGGGAATAAATACTCTTGGCGTGTGACTCTATATATGAATAATATTTTATTCAAACAATTGACGCTCTTCTCTGATGATAAGAATGACAGCGTGGAAAGAAAGAAAAAGCAAGCACTATTTTTTTTAGCCGGCAATAAATTATCCCATTTTAGGCATTATCAAATTATGAAAGAAGGCGAAAAAAAGGAGAAAATCCAGGGAATTGTGAGTCGTGTTTGTTGTGTATTGTTGTTGTTATTATTATTTTATATTTTAAACATAATATTTTATGTTACGAAGATGAGGCAAAATAATAATACAAAAAAAAAATCTTTCTTTTGTTGTGTGTGGATGGAGATATTATATATATTATTACAGCTAAGCTCCATGCTTATATCTGTGTAAACATGAGTAAATCCTTTCAGACAGTTTCAGTCAACACTTTTTGCACAATGAACAATATTGTGCTATGCATTCATTTTCATAGCATATTATCATCATCTCCCATCATCTTAGTTTTTACTACTCGTTATCCCTCTCGAGCTCACTGTTGGTGTTGGTGGTGGCAGTGGTGGTACTTCCCTTTTTTTGCATTGTACTTTTCTTTTTTAAATTGGACATGCGGGTGTACATGTGTGTTGTATTCCGTATTTGAAAAAAAAAGCGAGGGCGAAGGAGAAGAAAAAAATGAAGAAAAAACATGAGTCGTGATTTAGCGTGGTCTCAAATTAAGCAATCCAACCGTTGATAATAATGTCACCATAAATATTTAGCAACTCTGTCCTTGTCGTGTTATGAGATTTTTTTAATAGATATTCACGGAGGATTACATGCGAAAAAAATGTATACCCTTTCAACATAAGTGTACTTGATGATATAGTGTACATGCATATATTTTTTGCTGAGATAGATAGATAATAATATAGTTTTTTTTAAAGTTTGGCTGGAAATTAGCATATGGCTCATTTTTTTACGATTTCTAACAAACCATATAATAAAGTCAGCAATAATAGAATTCTTTTGTCGGTCGATCTATTATGCTATATCTGTCTAAAATCTGATTTCATTTACGTTATTGGTCCACTTTTATATTTGAATGTAGATATTTCAATCGATACTTTTGTGAGCGAGTGAGAATTTTTTTCAGTATTTTCCTTGATATTATTGATTAATGAATGAAATGATTTTTCCTTGGACATAACAGTATTTATGTTTTAGACAAGTACAAACTGTGAGAAGTATGTGTATATTGTTGCTGTTGTAATGTTGAAAAAGGTGACTGACTGACTGGTAGTCAGTACTTGTAAAAAAAAATACAACGTTTGAATACCAGTAAATATCAGCATCATCATCATTAATATGGTAGAAAAAGAGGAGCAGAATTCTAACAGCAGTAGGTAAGCAGAAAAGTAAACCAGAGAGGGAAAGAGAGAGAGAGACCACCAACAAGGTTATTTCTTGATGATTATGGTGTCGACGATGATGATGGCAAATAAGTAGCAGCGGCAACGGCATTTAAGCTAATACGCCTCTGTAACGAATTTTTCTGTTTGATCATCACCATTATCATCATCAACCTCGCCTACTGCTCTGCAAACTACAGAAGAAGAAAAAAAACTATGCAAACAGAAACGAGAGTGGAAAACTTGCTATTATGTATTCCTAACCAAATCCCATGATGATGAACATCGGAAAATAAAACAAATCTCAGTACAAAAGAGAATACTTATAGGAAAATAATAATAATAACGATGACGACAAAACATGGTACTTTTTTGGATACGCCAAAAAAAAGATACATGATACATGAACCTTTCTAGTAAATTGGAGTGCAAGATCTAGGAAAAAATGGGAACAAGTGTACATAAAGACTGTGTGTTAGAGCAAAAACATGCAAGTAAATTGGAATGTGGAATGTTGGACTTTGCCTGGTTGTGTGTGTGTGACTTTGGCTGGAGTGAATTTCTGTTTTCATTCTACTTATCTCGTTCACAATATTGAGCAATGATTATCATCACGCTATGTGAACAAAGAAGTTTTTTATATCGCTGGAGCTCAATAATGACTAAGCTTAAGACGATAAGTTGAGGATGCTGAGTGAGGCTTTAGCGTTTTACTTAAATGCGTAAATATAAGTGTCGTTGTCATTTGTCGTCCCATACATAATAATATAACAAGCTTATATTATAACGAGAAAATATGTAGTAATAAGAAAGAAAAGAGAAAGAAAAGTAGGTAAAACTTTACAACACGAGCACAGCAAACAGCCGGCTGAACACGAAAAAAGTTTTGGGGGTATTAAGAAATGTAGAGACAAAAGTCGCACATGTTGTTATATTTCTTATTTGATTAAAGTTTTTTGTAGTATATCGTGCTCCTTGTAAGTTTCAACTAAAAGTTTACGAAGGAAATAACAACACACACACATTTTATTATGATGTAAGTAATGATAGTGTTGATGTAAAAGATGACAATAACATGAACATAACCCATCTCATTTTAAAGTTGGTGGAGGAACAACTAACTCCACTAATAAAAACAAAATTGGGAAAGAAAAGTAAGGCGTTGAGGAAAAATAAAAGAAACTTTGCTACTACTTTATTTATTATATTTATTATTTATTCTCTTTATCGTGTCCTAAGAAGTCTGGTTGACTCTATGGTCTCTGGACTTAAGAGCTCCAGAGAGCTCTCTTTCTCTGGTTTCTTTGCCGGAACGTTGTTTATATATAGTCATCATCATCACCATACAACATTGCAACAACCAGCCAAGCAATCCAAAAATCCTATTTTATTTCTGTTCCTCTTTCTCTCTGTTTCCCTCCAAGCTAAACTTTAGTTTTTTTTTCATTCTTTTTGTGATGATAACAGTTCCAGTAAAAACTGAACTGAAAAGCTTTTCTTCTTCGTGTTAAATAATATAAGAGAATGTTAAAAGTTGGCGCTTTATCTTGCGTTGTTATTATTAATTAATGTATATTATGACGACGACCATCATCACCGTACTTTGATGCAGAAATGTGTATATAAAAACCAAAAAAAAAACGGTAAGAGGTGGGAAGAAGGGAAGAAATGAATGAACGTGTGTATATGGCTGACATATTTTGTTTGTACTCCATCCCATAATATCCCATTCGACTTGACGTAACAGAAGCCTGACTTTTGTTTCTATTTTTATTATTTTTTAAATTCTCTCGTGGAGAAAAGTAAAGGTGCGTGAGTATGGTGTGTGCTGTTTGTAGTTGTGCTACTGTTTATAATGATGATGGTGTGTGTGGTGATGGTGGTGGTGGTATAGCATGACATGGCGTGGCATACAGTGCAACGACTGCATAAAAATGATTGTTTACTTGACTTCCGCTCCACTATACTTTCTTTCTCACCCGCCACCACCATTTCCAACAAGGCAGCTAAAAATTATCCAATTTTATTGATGAAACCAGTGAGAAAGAGGAAAGAGTTGCCAGAATAAAACTATAAAGTTTCACCAGTAGGCACACACATGCTTCTTTTGCTTGTTAGAATAATATTCTGGATTGGGTAGATGCCTGCGTGGAACAAAAAGGAAGAGAGAAAAAAGAAAGAAAACTAGTCCATGTTCCTTCATGACTTTGTGAATGTAAACTTTTTTTTTGTAGTGGTATAAGTTACGTTGGTAATAGTAATGGCAGTGTGGTGGTGGTTCGTATAAATAGTCTATCCGACTAAAAGCAACCACCACCAGCAGCAGCACCTTCTCAAAGAAGGAAAGGAAGATGATGGTGATCACGATGATTAAAACAGGATGTAAATGTAACATGTAATGTTAAAGGTATATATTTATAGGCACATCTCATCTCCTCCTATTATTATTATTATTTTTTGTGTGCATAGCACCGTGCCATTAGAGTTAACTGTGAAACAAAAAAGGTCGTTGCCTGCCGTGTGTTTGGGATTTTAGCCTTTTTTTCATGGCTTTTTGTTCAAGTCAATAAAAAAAAATAGAATGGGAAAGAATTGAATGCTCAAATGCTTATGTAACAGAAACAAAAAACTATTCGTGTGAAGTGAATGGAAGAAAAAGAGAAATGAACTAGATGCACGGTTCTCTCTTCTCCAGGCCATGGGGCGCGGGTGCCTCATGGCATCATGCATGGCAGTGAACGATATACGGCGTTGACTACAATTCCATGAGGATATATTCCATATATTTTATTCTTATGTTTTAATGTTATTATATATGTTGTATGCAATAACTACCAGTGTGTGTGTGTGTTTGCCACTACTGCAGTCATTTTAAAGCTGGAGCATGCCATCGCCGCGGAAAAGGACTTTCCGGTTGGTTGGAAGTCGCTGCTGAACAAACTATAAACGAGAGAGGGCAAGGGGAAGAGAGAGAGAGGAGATCAAATAATAAAGAGGTCTTTTTTTCTTGGAATTCTCCAAAATTCCTGTTCCAGCTCCAAACAAAGTCCAACAAAAGAACACACACACAACGTAATGTAGTAGCATCCTTCCTTTCCAGTCTATGCGCGCTCCATTTTTTGTCCTTTTTATTATTACTAAAGTGTAGGCATGTCCAAAGTTCAAAATGTAGAATAAACAACCATTGCCACCACCAACATGGCAGTAGTAATAGCACAAGGGCGAGTATGATGATAACAAGAAGAGGAGGATGAGTATAAAAAAGAGCCGCAAAATGGAAATGGATGCTTCTAAAATAGAAACCATAATGATTGACGGTAATAAAAATATATCTTCCTTTTTGTAATGGAGATAGGCCTACAGTAACCAATTAGCTTCTGGACTTGGTACAAACACACAAGCAAAAATTGATAAAGTATATAGTAGCAACACAGCAGCTGCGGCAATTTGCTTTGTGCTGTGGTGGGGATAAGGGAATTTTAGGAAGGATATTCATAAGTAGCCGATAAGTTTATTACAAAAGTTGAGTAAATAAGTAGACACTTTGCATTTATCCAACAGCTAAGCAATTCTGAAGTATATTAATGGATAGAAATGGAACTGCGTCGTCATCATCATCATCATCATCATCATAACAACCACACATACTGAATAACTGAATCCTCTGATTCAGCGATGATGATCATCGTCATGATGATCATTGTGCTACTGTCGTAGTCGTAATCGTTCCATAAGTAAGTCAATAGTCTGCGGCATTTTACTCTCGATTTCTCCTGATAAAAATCTTTTTATGCTTATAATACGGCAATATGGTGAGTGGTGTTGCTGCCGCCGGCTGCAAAGTTACTTACAGAGACAATGAATGTAAATTTTATACCAACAACCTAATACACTTTTTCTTCTTCTTCTTCTTTATTTTTGCGGATAGTAGAGAGCCAGAGAATCTCTTTGGGTTCTTATCTGCTTTTCTTGTGTAAGTAAAAGAGATAAAAAGGATTTTTCTAAGGATGAAAATGTCTTGAGCCAGAAAATGATAATCTTTATATTGAAAAGTAGACTTTTTTATGTGTCATGACATGCCTGATAATCTATTGTTTTGCAACCTTAAATAAAGTCATCCAATACCCAATCCAATTTCCTTTCAAATTTCACAATCTTTTATTCTTCTGAGAAAACAACAACTGGCAAAGCTTATTATCATCATCATGATCATCCATGACTACATATTTTCCAGCATTCCAGAAAAACAACAAACTACTAATCAATACTGAAACGTGTATACAGAAAATAACGTTTTTCTTGAGGTAATCTCTGAAAAATTCACAGAAAATAGCAACTGCAGGAGCAAATTTCATTTAAAACTTTTTTTCTTTCTCTATTTTGTCGTTCCAATGAAATCAACTTATGTAAGCTCCTTTTCTGATTATTTCTATTTCTCACTGTCTGAATGAATTACACTTAAATTTATTCTGTGGAAAAAAAGACTCAAGGAAAAAAGTCACTTTTTTCTCTCATTTCCAATCCCAAAACATTCGTATTTTATCAACAAATTGTGTTTTCTTCTTCGTCTTCTCTTTGGCTGCTTTACTTTAAAAAAAAGAGAACTTCTCTTCTCTTTCTCTCTGAAGCACTTTTTTTATTTGTTTCTGCTCTTGCTGTAAAAAGATTCATGCCTCCGATGCATGCATTCAAGCATGCACGCACTCTTGTTCTCATGACACGCCATACATTTTACTACCGCAAATGTTTCACGTATCATTTACCCTTTTTCTTTTGATATTATTGTTATTATTGCACTTTAATTATACTTTTATCATTCATCATTGACTATTCAAAAGCTATATTCTTGTACTACATTTATATATTTTATCTAATGCTTGTTTGGCGTCATATGTATATCTACATAACTCATTTTTGTATGTATGTATGTACATTGTACATAACACTTTGTTTGCAAGTTACTCTGGATCTCTGAAGCATTGCATAACCAGCTCTTTGTTTAAAAACTACGTTCAACCACACACCACTGCACATACAAAGAAAAATGCAATTTGAACGACAAACAAAATACATGGGGACTCACAATGAAACTCACAATCAGGTTTTGTTTGTGTCGTCATGATAGCTTTTGCCATACCACACAGATTCGCATCGCGATAAATTTCTTGGCGAGCAAAATAGAAACAGAGAAAGAGAGAGAGCAATTGTACTGTCATTATTGTTATTACGTAACGACGACGACGGTGCGGTGCATTTCATCGTGTCGTGCGTTGTTGTTGTGCGCTGCGTTTATTTCACCCCGTGCGTGAATTTTATCCTATGCATCATGTTATCATCCATCATGCAAACTATCATTTTTTGGTTTGGTGCGTATATAATAATGCGGTATGTTTGAGTAAAATGTACATACTACTACTACTACACTCTCTTATCTGGCATGTAATAAAAGTAGTAACGTAAAACCTTTTTTTTCAAGTTCAACCGAACGGAATGTGATTATCAATAGAGAGAGAGAGAAAAAAAATGCTCATGCAACTTTGTTTGTCGTCTTTTTCCTTTTTTCGTTATTAGAAGAGGGAAGTAGATGTAGGAAGGCATATATCTTTAACAAGCGTGTCCGTAATTCTTTACTACTAGCTCATACGACAACAACACGATACGATAACATGTAATCTAGAAATTTAGAGAGGCAATTCGTCCACGTCGTTGTTCCTCTTGTGTTTTTGTTGAAGTTTCGTAGTCAAAGGTAAAAAAAATGTATAGGAAAATAATAACCTCAGAGAGAGATTTTTGTCAGAGCATTTCCGAAGCATGCATAAAAAAGAAGCATACTAAAAGTCTTCAGATTTTCATTCCAAGTGGTATTCCACCAGCTATTATAAATTGCAGCTGAAACGGCGACTAAGCGCGTCGAGTATATCAGTAACGAGGGTGTACTTAAAGTTTAGGACTCTTTAGCACTCTGGCAGAGGTTCAAATAAATAGTCCAATGTGTTACTACAACAAAAATGACAAAATTTCTTACATAAAACAGTGGTCCTTTTGTATAACATTACAATGTTCTAATTATGAATGCGTTCTCACGAAGAGAGTAAGGATGAACTACAAGCTTCCCCCCCCACTCTTCTCTTTCTTCACGCTCAACGGCATCTAGGCAGCATCAGTCAACGTTTTCTTGGCTTCTCTTGTACACCACTGCCAAAACCAATAAACTGTCTTGTGCTGTTTCGGTTTTTAACAAGTTTGGAAGGATTGAAGAAGAGCAGAAGAGCAACAACAAAAGTGAAATAAAGCAGTTCTCTGCTAAACAAGAGAAAAGTGAATGAGAATGCCTGTATGAGAGAGAGAGAGGAGAGAGAGTGTGTGCCTACGCAATGCACGCACACTATTAAGAAGGCATAAAAATTCATTGTCAAAGTCAGAGCACGATCATCATCATGGCGTTGTCGCCATCAACATGCCATTAAAATGTGTAGGCACAAATATACGGGCTATTACCTTTATATGCACTACAAAATGTTAAATTCATGGTTTTATTTACGGTGGTGTCTATCTGAGGTTGGCATGTAGCAAAACAAGCTCATCTAAAACGAAATCTAAGTAAAAATCTTTGTAAATACTTATTACACAACACACACACACACACATTGACTGTCATCATCATATCAACATCAACATCCTCTTGCATTGTTTTTAATGGGAACATTTTTGTTGTGACTCGAGCGGTTATTCCCTCCTGTCATATAATACATACTCACACTACTCCTCCTGTCTGCATGTGTGCTGTAGTCGTCAAATTACAAGTTCATGCAAGGCATTAAAATAGTTTAATGCCCATTTTTATTATTATTAACTAAATTATATATTCCTTCGTTCCCTGAAGTCTGCAAGAAAATTACCATTTACACACACATATATATATACCTACATACCTATATACGTAATAATATCTTTATTATTATGTCATAGCTTTTTTGACGTTTCGCATTATCACCCCCATATTCCAAACACCAAATGACTCATAAAGGATGCCTCGTAATGACCCTGTTTTATAGCATTACCAGCGGTTTTAAGTTGAATGAAATTGCAGCGAATTCCTATTAAGCTGTCATCAAAATCAAGTCATTGCGTAACAGGAGAGAGAAAAATACCATCAATTGTGCCACTATTATTTATGGCTCATCACCACTGCAGTTGCAATAACATCGCTGCTGCTGTTACAATTTGTATCTTCTCATTAGTTTCTACTAATCTTTTATGCGTCAAAGCAAAATAGTATGCGTTTGGGAAGTTTTTTTTTGAGCATTGCTGCGTGCTTTTTGTGACCTCTAAGCATTATGCTTTTTTGCGTTAAATATTATGTTTTTCCTGATCACAAAAATGTTTAACTGAATTTACATGCAAATATGAAATGCATAATCAAAAAGATGAAAAGAAAGAAAAGAGTACATAATGCAAATGAGCAAGATTTTTGCCCAGTATGTAATTCATAAATTCATAAGTTCATAATTCGTATATTTCCGATAAATTGTAGAATAGAAAGTACATAAAACACACAAGATAATATATGCAAGAAATTGATGAATTTGACGGAAGAAGGGGAGAATTTTTATTGAATTTTTAGTAATTTTTTGATCAAGAGTTAAAATTATGTTTGGTCACAAGTTGTTCAAAGGGATGAGAAATCTAAAATCATGCATCTATTCTTGTTATCTTCAGATTTATAATGTGAAAATGATTTTCAAAAAATTATGTAAAAAGTCAAGAGTATTATGCTTGCTTTGTATCAGCCTCTTTATGTGTTTTACAAATATTTGTCAACATGACTTTTTTTGTTAACGAGAAGCTTGGATAAAGGGCTGCCCATACTTAATTTGAGCATCGCGTTGTTGTTATTCCTTTGAACAGCCCTATTTAATGATTCTGTAACAGCAGCAGTAGCAGAGGAGGAAGTATTGGAAATATGATAGCTTGTTCAACCGATCAACTTGAAACCGTTACTTGAGTTGTTTCATGAATCGAGCTCTTTGCTCAGTTCAAAGATAAACACGTTTTATGAGGAAAAGTCAATTACAAACAGTTATGAAAATTATTTCATTGCTTTGAATTGGCTACTCTACTGAATGCACTGAACTTGTTTTGTTGAAGACGGAATATTGTTAAATATTTTTCATGCAACATAAATTAAGAGTAGCAGTGGAGTCCCTTCATCGCATTGACAAGCTGATATACTAGTAGGTAGCATTCAAGGAACTCTTGTTGATATACATATAAACAATAGCTCCCTTTCATGGAAGCTCTGTTAGTCATTTCCGTGGGTACCAAGTGCCAAACATACACACAATATTATTCTTCATTGATCTGCGTTACACTACGAGAATTGATTTTCACATTTCCAGTGGTAGCAACAAGCCTGTGGTGTACAGTGTACAGTTAGCTACACAAGACATCTTGAAAGATATCAACCAGCAGCAGAAAACCACTTTTGTTCTCTGAACAAGTCAATCGAAAAATTATTGGGAAATATGAAGTCATTCGTCTTGTTCTAACAATATTGAATGCGTTCATTAAAAAATATAAATGTATATATTTATCATTTATTTCAGTACGCATTTGTGGGTTTTCACACGTTGTCGTGAATGAAAGTGCGTATATTATATTCCCATGATTTTATGGTTCCCAGTTTTATTTATAGGTTGTAACGGTAAATATCAGCATACCGACATTGATGACAGATATGAAAGAGCGCGTCTTGTGGTGAATAATAATAAATACTGATATTATGGTGATGATGATGAGGCTGCAATGTAATAAACACCAGTGCATTTGCACAGTAGAGAGTAAAGTGAAATAAAACGAAAGGGTAATTTGAGGTGGGTGGTTATGAGCTGCAACAAGGCCATGGCATATGTGTATATGAACGAGGAGGCGAAGGAAAGATCATCATCATCATCATCATGACATGAGGTTGCATATATATGATATCATTGAACTTTAGTATTTCAAATGCGTAAAATGATACATAAATATTCTGGTCTGGTAGTAAAACCTTTTACTGCACATTTTTCATCGCTGCAACAACAACAAGAAAAACAATACATAGACAAATGACAGTAGACAGAGAGCATCATTTTTTTTTCTGTTAAACTACTCAATTTCAAAACGTCGTTTGTTTCAAAAATTTGAATCATCACGTCGTTGGAATTTACTATACTCGCACACAAAGAGCGGCACACGTGCTGACAGCATAGCACCAGAGAAAAATAATATTATTGGTTTCAAATTTCACGGAAAAAAGTCAACAGCTCATACCAACCAAATTTGAGATAAAAGGAGTATTGAGTCCACGAATTCAAGAAAATGGAAATGATTATGATTCCACGATAATTTACAATTATCAACACTAAACAATCCTCTTTTTCCATGAAAAAAAATTTGGAACCAGTAAAAAATTTATTCAAATGATGATTCATCATCAACATGTATTAAGCATAAAGTGCATTTATGATTCATTTATCTTTGTTAACTTTAAAAAAAAACTTATCTGCTTGTGTGTAAAACTTCTCTCTGAAACTATCCAGTCACAGTAGCAAATTTTCATGGGAAAAGATATGGTATGCTAGCTACATACAACAAACCCACACAATCTTGATCATAATCATCATCATCATCATCATGTGCATCTTTTGTAAATTGTAATTGTAATGTAGGTACTTGGTCCAAGTTCTAAAGTACGTGATCCTATGGTCATAGTCATTAGTCATTAGCATTAAATATACAGTTCATGTACAAAGATAGAATCTTTTGTAAACTAGCTTGTCATAAGACTATTTTGCTATTCCTAATAATGAGATGTCATTCAATTTTAACTTTTAAATCACTGTTTACACAGTTCTATTAACAATATTATAATCATAATGCATTCATACCAATCATTTTTATTACAACTCAACATTGGAGCTACATACGTCAATCTACTATAACGACAGGAACATTAACATAAAAAAACGGATAATAATTAAATGACAAACATGCATCATCAAAAGTCTTAAAATAACTGAAGGCAATACTAAGGCTGTGTATGTAATAAAACTAAATATGGTGAAATTCAGTGTAATTATTTTGTAAACGTAAGTTTAAAAAAAATCTTGGTGTTCTTAAAGAGAATCGTTCCAGCGAATTGAATAACATCTTCATGTTCAATGTTGTCTCTTCATTTAAATGTGAGTACAGAGGAGACTACCAAATGCACATCATAATAAAATCTGAGAGAAAAAAACAGCGATACTGCGGTGATCTTTGTGCCTTGTCAAATAAACAGGATGTCATCATGAGATCATAAAAACGCAGTAATCGTTTTCAATGTCTGCTTTGACAAAGCGATGTGCACATAAAATTTATTTACTTGTGGAATACAAATGCAGCTGTGTGGTTCGTTAAAAATGACTTAATCTCTTGTATGATTTAATCAGCCATATAGAGTAGCATGGTCGCAGTAATAATGCCTCAAGTATTTTCTCAACTTTGATGATGATGTACATACAAATGACCTCATTGCCATTTTCATACAACAGAAATTATAACATTTTCTCATTTTCAGATTTGTATTGATCATTTTTAACGTACCTATTAAAACAAGGGGAGTCGTCAGATTTTATTGGCATGGTAGTACTGCGTAGTTTCATAATATGCAGATGAAATCAAGGTGATTTATTTGACCATGTGATTTTTTATATTTGTATTGAAGTTTTATGTTTAAGTTTAATTAGATGACATAATTATTATGCCAACAATGTGCATTTTGTCAAGCCCTTACTCATATTTTTTGTTGTTGAGAAAACAAAGATATGATTCAACGCGATTTTTGTATATTTATATATTTTTTCATGATTTAATTTACTGCCCATTGTATCCTTTGCCTTGCTTTCTTAAGCAAAATAATTATTATACGGTGCATGTAGAAACGACTACCACTAGTTCACACACAATGGCTTGTTATAAATAGGTATCCATTAGTTCTAATTTTATTTAATCATGCGATAGGAAATTATAAATGATTTCGGATAATTTATCTGGTACGTAATTCAATTGGATTAAATCTAATTGATATAAAGGTTGAAAAAAGGCATGTAAATTCACAAAGAGTTGCTGGCATAAATACAGTCAAAGTAACACCTACTATGATTATGGGTCACAAGAAAATCATACCAGTTGCGAGTTGCGTGTTGATTAAAAAACAAATATCACTACAGTTTCAAAAGTGTGAAGGGACCACTCATTGATGCTTGGAATTAAAGCGTATTGAATGTTGAATTAGCCCCAAAAAACCTACAAAACTAATAGCTACAGAGATATGAAGCGTAACAAAGCCCAACTTCACATAAATTATACATACATACAACATTATATTACGACCAATTAAACTTTCATGCCTTCTTTCGTCGTGGGGAGATGGCTCCACGCAGACGGGGAGAAAATTCCTCCACCAATTAGTACAGACAAATTGATTATTATTCTTATCACACAAAGTTTAAAAAAGACAAAACACTTTTAAAATGCTCGATTGTAGCTAAAAGCCGCAATGAGTGTCAATGCACCCAAAATACTGAAAATACCATCATCATATCATTATTATCATCATTTGTTATCAGCAGCAACATGGAGTCACATGAAGCCGCCGCTGAACTTCACAATCAATGTCGCCCAGTTTTCATAATAAAGCCACATTTTACACCCAATTTTTTTATATTACATTACTTCTTCTCATTACCAAAAAACGATTACTATCTTATTAAAAATTCTGCTTCAACTTTAACTTGACTTGACACACTTTTACTGCTCATGGTGCTGCTGTTGCTGCGTGTATGCATAAAATAAATTAAAAAATGTAGGAGACACAACAAAACACGTATCATCATATCATCATCATCAGCAGGTTTTTGCAGTTTGCATTTTCTTTTTCATTTCGCCTCTAAACTAAACAACATTATTATGAAGAAAAAAAAACACCACCTCGCCCAACCCACTCAACTTAAATATTTAACAGTAGTCAAGAAGTTCAAGTCATTATACCTATATAATAATTATATGCATGTAATATTTCCCATCATGTTTTTTGCCATGTCAGTAATATTCATTTTGTCTTTCATTATGATAATTTGGTAGTAGCAAAATAGCAATTCTTATGCTGGCAATAACGGAAAACACGTAGTACATATTATCACTAAGTTACATGTCATTTTTTACATACCCACCAACCAGACCCGACAGCAAGTTTACATACCTTTCAAGTCATAAAACCACACAACTTTCATCAATTTTTTTTTGTCTATTTTTACTACTACATACCTTGCAGGTATAAAATAGAAAATGAAAACCGGGCGACTACTACATACTTACTTTGTACTTACACAATTAGGTTTCAATGTAATAATGCTTTATAAGAGCATCACCAAACTAGCTACTTATGTATGCAGTTTGCATGCTGACAAGTGTCATTCCCAATTTCTGTGGGGATTGATGACACGACACATGACACTACAACTGTGAAAAACGTTTAGTTGTGTAGTCAGGAATGGTTTACCCTTTCTATAAACATGGTGTGTATATATTATGTTTATATACTACTCCTATAAGCAAGTGAGTGTGTGTCTTTATCTTTTCTCCTCTTTAAACCTTAGAAACACAAGGCTTAAAAAAATATTTCGACTTCATAATATTATGTTTCATCTTAATTTTTTCCCCTCCCTGTATTGCAGTAATCATCCATCATAGACAATTTTTTTATGAATGGAATGAACATCATCAACAACAGCGCAGAGTTTTGGTGCATACA
>JAHZNC010000843.1:0-12924 GCA_027744095.1 Zhuqinia jingwanae | reverse complement strand
GGATTGCAAGATGCATTTTGACATTATTATACCGCAGAAATGTGCCACATATGAATAAATGCATATTCGCCACAATATGAACATATCATCATGGGGTAGTAGTCAAAACTAAAAAAACTATTTCCTTTTTTTGCCTATACAAGTTATATATGTGTGTGTGGGAGAGAGAATAAAATGTTGATCCGTAACAATATCAAATTTTGAAATAGCGTCTTGTCATCATCATTTTGACTGTGTCATGTAATGTGGTAAAAAAATATATATACTTATTTGCTTCATAGTAAATGTTGTGCTAGACAATGCAATTTCATATGGATAAAAAAAATTTCATAAAGTTGCATTTTCTTGTTCATATGGATAAAAAAAAGTGAGATCATGCTCCCATCTATTCCATATGACAAAGTTTTATAGTAAAAAAGAAAAAGTTGGAGTGAAATCTGACGTTTTATACGTAGGTAGTAGGTAGGTATGCATGCACTATTTTTTGTTCGGTTTTGTTAAAGGGAAATGGGATAATATTGAAGGACCACATGGGACACATATTCTTGTGTCCTTTATTCCCTATTTTCCCCCTTAAATGATAATCGTGATGATGACGATGACGACGATGATCATCATGTTTGATGTTTGTATAAAATGTGTAGCAAAGTAGTGGCAGTAAAAAAACCAGTTATTACAAACATTATTATTATTATTATTATTCATTCCTTTTGATAGTATACGCGTTACATGTTTAACTTTTTCCTTTGATGAAACTATTACATGAGCGTCATCATCATCATCGTTGTATTATTGTAAAAGGGTACTACGATTATTTAATAATAATATTATTATTATTATGCGGCTTCTTTTCCCTTTTTCTACTATGTATGCAAGTTAAATGGGAAAAATATATTCTCTCCAGCCATCAAACACTTTTCACCAGATCGTTCAGATAAGAATCATGGCCAAACTTTCTCTTTTGTGGAGGAAAATGTGTGTTGTAGTAAATAAATAGGACGTATATAAGTGAATGCAATAACTTTTTTTTTCAGTAGCGTAGCCATGGCCCTTGTGAGCATAGAGAGATACTTATATTATGTAAGTAAAGGCGGACTTTTCACCAAGTAAGTTTTTCTTGGAAGAAAATGTAGGCATTCCACATGGTCTACTAGTCTAGTGGCTGCTGCTCTTCTCTTTTTCTCCTTTTCCGCTCACCCGTCGTCGTTTTAGTAAGCATATCTCTTGTCTACCAAAACCAAAAGTAGTACTTTTTTGGGTACGTATGCATGTATTCATACGTAAGTGTTAGTAAATAGGTATACACACAGCTTGTCTGCATATTATAGACACACAAGGCTTTAGTAGAGAAGAAAAAACACTTTTTCTCTCTTTCTGGTGTTGTAGTTCAACTTGTACCATTTTCTATGGTCTCATTGAATGAATGAAAGTTTATGAAAAGCAGAGAGGGAGAATGAGTGTTGGGTATTTTGATGCTGATGGTGATTCAATACTCAAACTCTCTTTTCTCATCTACCGAAAAAAGAAGAAGAAAAAAAACTGTGGAGTCAAGTAACCGTCTTTAGTGTTTCTTTTTTCTTTTTAGCATTTTTTTTTGTGTTTGGTGTAAGTTGTATTGGGAATTGAATCGGGTACCCGGCTTATACTTGAAAAAAAACACAATACTACTTCTGGTGTTGTTATGTAAGAAGAAGAAAAGAAGCTCAAGTTGAATTTCCAATAAAAAAATACAAAAGTAAAGAGATGAATCGATAGATCAGATATCTCACTCAAAGAGCTAGTCTCTCTTTCTTTCTCTTTTTGCTGCGTCCTTTCTTTGGGTTGTGTTTTAAAGCTATTATATTATTGGTGCCATTTCCTCTCTTTATTTCTTTGTTTGCTTTGTATCGTATTCCACACTTTTTAAAAAGGGATTCACACAAAATACTTCACTATATTTATGCATATAGAAACATGTGTATTACTTTACTTGCACACAAGGCAAATTTTTCTTTTCTTTGTTACAAGTCCCAATATTCAACCTTATCCCAAATTGGAATTCCCAATCACCAAAAAAGCAAGTAGTGTAGTATATGATGCTATTATGTGTGAGTATTTTTTACTACTTTGGCAAATGAAATGAAATACAATTTTTTACTTTCTTCTTGTTTGTTCTCTTTTTGTTTTTGTTCAACGAAAAGGGCTAAAAGAAAGAATAGGGGAGCAGCATGCATATGCTAACCCAGATGATTATTGTCATTCCAAAACCGGCAAACGAAAGAAAAAAAAGTTCATTCATGTGTTATGCAACTGCATACAACACATAACTAAAATGTGTTCTTATTCTTTACTGAGCGCACATAATATAGGCAGTAATATTATTATTCCATGCAAGATATACCTATTTATGTACATTATATATTTTTTTAGTTTCGATACACTTATCATCAGTTAACAAGCAAAAATGATGAAACAAGCAGATATAGAGATGAAGCACACGTTTATGTATTTGTATACCACACTGCCACTGTCACCATAACAACATGTTTATCTAAATTTCATGACCGACATCAACGCAGTGATTCACTCAAAAAAAACATCAAATCATATCTATGTAATCTTACGGCCAGGACTGTTGTTGTACAAGCAATATTCAAAGGCATCATTACGCGGATTGAGATGGGGCTTCTGATACTGAGCCCTGCGCTGTTCCCTTTTCACTTTAAACCAAGTCAACACATACATATCAGGTCCAGTAATCTATTCATGCATACATAGTCATTTGGTTATACCATGCCATATGTAGTGTGTGTTATGTAATATACGTCCTATAAAAAATATCTAAATTCTATCATCTTGTTTATAACTTATATAACAAAGAAAGTAAACGAGAGTACCTAAAAAGTGAAAGGCAAAAAGAAGAAAAAGGAGAGAGAAATAAGAAAAAAGGGAGCAAATCTTTGTATTCCCAGAAATGTTTACAAAACAGAAAAGGTCACTTTTGTACGAAATATGTACATATATTGCAACTGAATACAATACATATATATTTTTTCTTCAAAGAAAAGCTAAAAGTGTATTACAAAACATGGGATGTATGTAGTATGGTATGCAAAAATTTTATTTGGTTTAGTGTATATTATTTTACCCCTAAAAATACTGCGTATATATACTAAACAAGTCATACATCTGGGTTAAAAGGATTGGGAGTCTTGAGTAGAAAGGGTGACTTGAGTTGAGGGAGAGAAAAAAAAGAGAGAAAACGAAATTGCAATAGACACATAGGCCAAAATATCAAACAAAAGGACTATATTGTTGTTTGTTGTTGTTCGTATTAAACTCTATATTATGCACATGCACTTCTACTACTACTACCACTGGCAGAGATCTCTACTTTTTTTACGCTGAAAAATAAACTGATGGAACTTTATGGGATTTTGGCTTCAATTCTACTCCATTTCGCTCCATTGCCTCAGTTGCTACTACAATAATGTACGTTTGTGTATGTATATTTTGTTTAGTACAAAAAAATAAACTGGATAGAAGCTTACACGTGTGTGGATATCAGAAGAATATAATGTCGCAATATGTAAAGTTGTTTTTGGTATACTATACAGGATCGAGTGTATGTATTATTATTACTACATATCACGTTGGCTTTGGCATACCAGAAAAAAAGTAATAATGGATGGATGTAGACTTTGGGATTTGAGAAACGTGAACCAATACTAAACTCCAACTTCACAATAGTAATAATAATATAATAATAACTCAGAAAATGGAAAATACAAAGTGGCATTGACATGGTCTGCATAATGTAGTATTCTCCACAAGAGTCATTTCAGAACATAGAAAAGTTAGGTGCTTGCTTGTTCCCTTTAAATTTTTGGCAGAGAAAATTTCACATGAGAGAAACATTAGATAACAAAATTGATTGAATGAATGGAATAAAAAAAAATCTGCAGAGAAGAGACATGATTATAGGCAGATATACATACGTTCTTTTCTAGCTCTGTATACCTATATGAGTACCTACCTATTAGTACACTGATCAAATTATATTCCAATGAGAATGCATTTATGTATGTATATGCATTGTAGTTTGTCAATGTGCACTTTTATCTCTCTTTTTTTCTCGCAATGCGCAGTTCCAAAATTGCCATTTATTTTTTTATTCACAAAAAAAGTATTTACAATTTTTTAGACCCCCGCAAAGAAGAAAAACTCATATGCATTATACCTAATAATAATATATATTGGCTTTAACCATAAATGGATTTTTTTTTCTCTTCTACTTGTCTTGTTCCATAATATTCTCTTGTTCAATATCCTTTTAAAATCCGTTGCTCCTTTTTACCCATTTTTATCTTTTGAATACACAAAACCGCGCTCTCTCTCTCTCTTTCTTAAAAAAAATCGTAAATTGGTAGCTGGCTCGCATCGCTAAAAGCAAATAATAGGGTTGTTCACTATACCAATATGCCTACAAAATAACAGAGCAAGAGAGGGATACACATAGTAGACGGAGGGAAATATCAGAGCGAATAAGAGAAAAGTAGATCACATCAAGAGCACAGAAATACAGCAATTGTAGAACACCAGATCGAGCTTAACTTTTTCATTTGAAAATTATAAATTCAGGCGAAATAGTATATAGGCAAATAAGAATGTTATGTAACACACATAAAAACAATTTATATACAAACCTATCTTTTTTTGTGGTAGAGAACATTCCATACCAACTTTGTATATGCATTCATCCATATACCAAGTCTACTCATCACATCAACAGTCTCCAAGAATGTGCCTTGAGCATTGCTCCTATTAACTACACCATCCTCCTTCTACTCTTTACTTTTGCCTGCTTTTTTATACCCACTTACTTCTGGCAACAGAAAAGAGAAAAAAGGTTTTAAGCATTCAAATAGGATCCTGCAAATGACACTTTGCTAAAGATGTGCTTTCTCTTACCCCCTCCTCTCCATCCCGAAAAATTTCTTAGAATAGTATTGTGTATCCATTGTATATGTACACACTCACACTATTATACACCACCTTGTAAAATATGCATAGGTATAATGTGTGCCAAAAGTCTTGTGTGGGAAAATTGAGAAAAGAAAAGATGGGAGGTTGAAAACGCATTTTCTCCCTTTTATTTTTTTCCTGCTTATATAATATATTATATTACTAAATACAATTCAAGAGAGACTTTTTTCCTATTATGTTTTAGGAACATAATACATACTGGGAAAATATGTGAGGAAGCACCCTTAAAAATAATACAAAAAATGCCATGTTCCTTCTTCTTACACAATCTCCAATTCGTATACATATACCTTCTTTTTTTCGTTGGGATTTTTTTATTTTATCTTCTTTATTTTTTCCGTCTTCGTGACATTAGCATTAGCATGTGGCACTCATTTAGTCAGTGTCAGCAACCCAAGCTCCACTTTACAAGAAATAAATGCTGCCCAAGCAGAAAAATAAAAATCTGAGGCCAAGACAAGCCAAAAGGCGACGAGGCTGATGGTATGATTATGTGAAGGGTAGGTATTCTTTTTAAAAAGAAAGAAAAAAATCTGGGAAGGCTGATAGTCATGAGTCATGATGAGTAGGAGGGAGAACATATTACCGTTACATAATAAGGAAGATACTATACTCTGCTTTTCCTTTCGTTTTACTTTCCCCGCACAGTAGTTATCATTATTTATGCCGACGAATGGCACAAGGGCGAAAAGATGTGTAATTTTCATGTGAACCCATTTTCGAAATGGTAGTCGTCTTTCTGCATTTTCAAACGAAAATTTCAATGGAAATTGGGATATTATGGGTTGGGTGAGTCAGGTAATAGCCTTCATATAATATGTATATAGCTTGTGTGTATGTGTGTTGTGTATTTACACCTATTTTATCTGCTCATGTTACTATTCTATCTATACTTATGCAAATGTATGCATGGACAAATGCATTGACTTTTCTCGGAATTCCTTATCTTCACTTGACATCCCATTTTGCGTGGTTTCCTCTCGCCCACCAGAAGTGAAAATCCACATGAATAACAAAGTGATTGGAATAGATTCTTCTTCGTTTTTTTTGCTGACTCTGAATACACTATGCAGACTGCTGCTGTTGAAAAGGCTTTTTCTCTACATCTGTGACCACACACGTTCACGGTCACTATTTTGCATGTCACACATGCCCACACACATGCAATAAGCTCACGTAAGTATTTATTATGCCGCTACAGTGATTGCAAAGAGTCACAAAAGTCTCAACGCATAATACATACCAAAAAATACCTACGTATACTTGCATTTTATATGCATTCAAATGCTCACATATATATTATAACGTGGCCATAAAAAAAGGCTGGGAACGTGTTTGGGTGATTTGGGAGTATTAGGTTAACGCAGTAATTTTCAACAGGGTCGCATCAAGAGACTAGAGTCTCTGCTTTTTTAGTCTCTCGGAGATCGTTATGATGACACTGGCATACTGGCAATACAACGACGACGACAACGACAATGGGAAAACTTTGTACAGCTGTTCGATAGTGGGTCAAGGCAGCCTCCTGTCATCGCGTCCAATCTTGCTTCACCCACACTTGTAAAAACAACACATTCGTAATACGTAATCTTCTGCTGAAGGGTATTATGTATGTGGGTACTCTAAGGTACTCTACCAGCTCTCCTCTACTACTACTACTACCTGCTAGTCACTATCCACTCACATCCAAATCAAAAATCGATCCCCCATATGTTTTATTTCTCCATAAGGCGATCAGCATTTATTTCCTTGGAAGTTGAAAAAGTACCTTTTACGATAATATGTGGAAGGCCATCTTGATTAGAGATTTTGGGCAAGGAGATGATAAGAGGATCTACTTTTTCTACTACTTTTTTATTACAACTACAGCTTATAATATAGCTACATTACAAAACGACGTATTATACGGTATGTATATGAATGACAACTAATCAAATGTATAGTCGCCTATATTGCTATGTGGATTGGATGGATGATGATGATAGGATGTAGGTACATCATGGCACTACATTGCTCTAAGCAGCGGAATAATGAGAAATATGTATCTCAAGGAATACGTATACAACAGTAGTAGTAATACCACTCCCGGCATCCGACCATAATGCTATCAATATAGGTACATATTATGCAATGATGATTAGTAATAGATAGAGTAGTGTATGTTTGCAGTTTTTTTACAAGTAGGCACACTATATGCATTACATCAAGTGTGTGAGTGAGTGTGGAAATGGATAAAGTACCATGAAAATAAAAGAAAGAAAGCGAGAGAGAGAGAGAGAGACGTGATTTCAGTGGAGCGCAAGATAGAGAAAGAAAGCAAAAAAGAAAAGTAATGTTATTCTGGATTCCTTTATGTAGACACTATGTACATAAATAGTTGCTGCCAGTAACAGCAGCGGCTATTTGCTTGCGGGGGGAGAGATAGAGAGGAAAAGATGGAGAGGAGAATCGAATGAAGGCTTGACATCTGATGTGACTGATCTTCCTTTTCTGCTGGCTTGGGTTTATAGAGAAAAAATAAGAAGAAAAGTATGAGATTGGGAGAAGAAACGTCAGCAGCCAAGCAGCAGCAGTTGTGATAAAAGGCAATGCCTTATAATAATAATAGTGCGTAGGAAACAATGTTTCATACATGAGGATATACATACATGCATAACGTGAGCATTGAGCATTGAATATGAGCATCTTATACACTAAAGAAATGTAGCGCTTCTTTCTCGTATTATAGTACAGATTAATTAATCTGACTTGAGAACAAAAGTAGAAGGCTGAGTATAACATACATAGATTATGTTGGTAATGCAAGGTAAAGCCGTATGCGGCCTTTCTGCTCTACTGCAGCTGCCTTTGCTACTATAACTACTGCAGAAGCAAAGAGTATAAGCAAAAAACACATGAGACTCTTTACTCTTTTGTTACGTCCACACGGACAGCTATATAAGGAGCAGCATTTTTTGTCTGATTCATCATAAAAAAGAGAAGGAAAACACTGGAAGCAGCAGCGTTGCTTACTTACTCATTCTTCATCATTTTATACTTTTTCTCGCTTCTTCCAGCGTCATCATCATTGTACGTCCTTGCCTTGTCGCCGTATAAGAAATCGGCAAACAAAAGGCATTCTTCTGATCGGAATGCATGTAAAGAAAAAAAGGATTTTGGATTTATATGTTTGTATGTACCTATGTACATATACATATTATATAGGTAGATATTTTTATATAAAGAATGAGCAAAAATGTGTGACAATTTATAACGCGTAAAATGGTACACCTCCAGTCTCACTTTAACTTTTCTCCTTTCACTCTTCACTACACATCCACTTTCCCTTTTTTCTTCTCTTATTCTCTTTTTCCCGTACCACCCCACCTTACCTTGAAAGAAAGAAAGGCAAGAAAAAGTTATGTGGTAATCATGATGATGGTGACACCGAAGCGGCAGCTGACTACTACTAAACATTCGTCCCGAAAAATTCCAATTTACTTTGATTATCTTTGCAGTAGTTTTGGTGGAATCTCCTATTTTCCCATCAATTCTTTTTATTCACATAATACATACATCATATTTCTACTGTTTATGTATTACTTTACTATCACCTTTATCACATAAATGCCTACACACATGCAAATAGAGAACTTAAAATAAAAACGGTTGTTTTTACCTCACTCACATTGATATAATATTCACAACCGCAAACATGCATAAACTTTGTTGGAGACATTTTTTCTCTCTCTCCCATTCCGTGTGTGTTGGCATTTTTCTCCTTTCTCTCTCTCTCTGACTGATCATGTGCGCTCTTCTTGTATCATCGTTTACTTACTACACTTACGGTCACGAGTACACAAGCAAACTACATCAATCTCCTTGGCGGATATTTTTTGTGTGAAACTTTTGTCACATAAATCTTTGGATAATGTCATTTGAGTCATGATGATCAGAGTTTGTGATTCTCGCCTTCCGCTCCTGAATTTGTGTGTAAATGTCATGTCATGATTCACTTTTGAAAATTTCCCCAATATTTATCATCTACATATATATATTTACATAATATGTGTAGGTATATTTTTATGAGCATACATATTACACCATTTCCTTTATACCGAATGCTTCGAAATAATCTATACGCGAAAAAAAGTGTCACATAGAAAAGTTGAGAAAGTACGTGTGCACTTTCGTATCAAATCATAATATCTTATTATTGGTAAACCAGCAAGAAAGAAAGTAAGGAAGGGAGAGAGAGAAAAAACCAAGAATAAATTTTCGCCTGCAAAAATAAAGAGGACGAGGAAGAAAAGAAGGCATGTTAGATAAAAGGGGAAAAGGAAGAAGAAGAAAAAAACTACTCAAGGTTGTTGTTATCCTTCATTCATTTTACCATATAAATTGACATGTTACGCACGAAGCTCAGGTATCTCAAGTATAATAATAATAAGCCAACAAGGACATATTGTTGTTACATGAATAAAAAAAGAAGAGGCATTTTCTTCCTGGTGGTGACTTTAAGTATTTGTAGGATCAGTAGGAGTAGCGTGACGAACATGGATAAATTGAGACTTTTTTTTTCAAGTATAATAATAATAAGCCAACAAGGACATATTGTTGTTGCATGAATAAAAAAAGAAGAGGCATTTTCTTCCTGGTGGTGACTTTAAGTATTTGTAGGATCAGTAGGAGTAGCGTGACGAACATGGATAAATTGAGACTTTTTTTTTCTTCTTCTTCTACTCCTCGCATTATAACTTATAAAATGACATGTATGATCCAAACTGACAGATATACAAGTGGAGAAAATCCATATTGATAGGGAAAAGGCATATAATAAAATATTATGAACCTATGCAGCAGTAGTAGTAGTTAATAAATCGTGATCTCTATGTGCGCTCCTCTCTCTGTGGAAAAATAATAATTTTTTATCTATAAAAAGGGTGCGCATATAAATCCCTAGAGATTTTTGCGTACACACGGCGGTGTGGTGTACCACATAAAATACACTTGGCCATTTATCAAGCATCTACATAAACATATGTAATCCTTTTACTTCCTTCCTTCTTTAAAAAAAATTCTACCTTCAACCTTGTTTACTGAATAAGTCAAGAAGAATACTTTGTAACAAAAAAAGTATAAAGTGCATTTGCATTCCATCAAAATTAAAAATGAGCGACTATAGCACGAGCTGTGTGGTGGTGGTGGTGCTAGGTATGTGGCAATAATAACCTTGTGAAATAATTGATAAACTTTGTATGGCAAGCTACCTAAAAAGGCGCGCTGGATAATATTAAATTGATTATAAAGTTGATGAAAATGGAAACTCAATATTTACATATCCGGAATCATTCACTCGAGAGAGAGAAAGAGTTGTAAAAGCGGTTTTGAAGTGGAGAAGTGGAGCTTAATCAAACGTGAAAGGTATAAATAATGATAAAAAAGGTAAAAACATAAAATTGATAGAAAGGGAATTATTCAAAGAAAATTATATATATTTTTTAACGTTATTAAAGTACCGACAAAGTAAATGGAAAATTGGGATAGAAAAGCGTATATGTTTAATAATAATATGTATATAGTTTAAATACACAAAGGGATTTTGTAACGTTTCGCTATTTCTACATATAACAGAACTGCAAGTCATCAACATCACAAACTACGATTTTAATGATCACTTTTGGTTTTGCTAGGAAAACCTCGAGAAAAAAAACACAATGGGATACTATACATGTTTTTGTGGTTTTATAGTTACGTCATGAAAAAGTAATTAAAAAACTTTTGATGATACGACATTCTCTCTGTATCTGTATTACTAAAATCCTACAATATACATGATATATGCATGTATATAAAATGACCATGTTCAGCATATCACAATGCAACCATGATCACTTTGATCAACGTTTTCCAAAAGTAAATATTCCGAAACTAATTTGTTCCTCTGTAGAACTGACGACGACGAGGATGATGAAAAAGAAGAAATAAATGCCTCTCTGTTTTATGAGACTCTTTACCTGCTACATAAAACAGCATAAAAAAATATTTACCTATCTTTATCCGCGTAATATAATAATAATAATAATAATGTATATATACGTACATGTGTATATATTATTCTCCAGATAAAAGGGGATCGGAACAGGTAATTTTTTGTGTGTAGGGCGAAGAGAGATACACAAAGAAAAACTGCTCACAAGAGAAAAGGAAAGGCAAGATATATACACACATTCGTTTATAACAACACACGAGTTCCTTGTCTCGACTCTTCATCGTCGCTGTGTGGTCGACATCGTGTACCTGTGAAATACACTTTCTTTCATCATCGTCATCCTTTTTATATTATTACCTATATATATATATATATAAATATATATATCCACTTGAGTTAGAAGCACACAAGCTTCCCACACACACACACACAAAGCCTTATCAAAATGGCGTTCGCAGCCGCTCGTATGATTAGGAACCCTATAAATGATCCAAAGCGACCAGTGGCAGTTCACTCGAGAAGACCTTCAAAAGACGATCACTCCCGTTCTAGGAGTAAGGTACAGTTCACCAAATTTCAGGCTTGTGAGCCTTTTAATTCTTTGGAGATCATGTTATTCTTTCATTCATTCACTCATTCCCATAATGCATCATATAACCATATAAATAAATTAATAAATATCTACTACTTTATATACTTACTATATTCATTCATTTCTCACTCGAGCTCATTATTATTATTTACTACTATACTTACATCAAAAAAAATATATATAACTTGTGTACTAATTATCTTGTGTGTAATGTGTACATTATACATATAACCAAAAACGTATAAACTACTAAAAAATAGTATATTTAGGTATATATACTACAACTCTACAAAATTTTATTAACGTATAACAAAAAAAAATTGGTAGTATAGTTGATAGTTTTTTTTGTCTATTTTGAATATATATGACTATGTTACATATTATTGCTACATCTTGTACTGTAGATGTTTTTTTCTGTACTTGAATTGAAATATCATAATAATAATATATTTAGATTACTACTACTTCATCAGTATATACAATGGATACATAGATATTTGGTATAATATGAACTAAGTACTAAGTATACAAGTAATAATAATCTTAGTCACAGCCATATAATATTAATAATAACAATAATTAGTTGGTCAAACTTTCGTTCGTTTTGATATTTATAGTTCTCTCTACTCTAGAATAGATTTTTATTACTATACTAACTAATAGTCACGTAGCAAATTGCATTGCACAGCGGGACGTTTCTTATATAATAATGTAGTAGTAGTAGTAGAAGTAGTAGTAATAATAGTAAAAGACTATTAACAGATATAACCCAGCGTTAAAAACTACCAAATCCAAATGGGTACTTTGAGGTAGGCAGAGAGAGACTCTTGAAATGACAAAACAATTGTACTAAAATCACATCTTATGTGTGTGTATTATGTTGCCACGTGCATATTAGGTAGCTGCTACCTAAAAGTATACAAAAAATATTATAATGGCTAAAGGGGTCCTTATAATATGTACGTTCCCACAATAATAATAATAATCAGCAAGCAATACTTACAAAAGGATAAAAAAGAGGATTATAATCAAGTGAAAGTTAGCTCATGATAATGTCGTACACGCCGCCGCCGGTGTGTGTAATATAATGTGAGATTATTATTCTCTTTGGATGCTATACTTGATACTTGCGCCTAGTTTGATGGCTACATCAAGAGCATTAGTAGTAGTTGTTATTGGAAATGGTATATATAGTGAGAATGATACATGCCTATTATCATTTCTTTTTGAAATGAGCTTATAGTTATGTGTTTTTTAGCTCATCATCAAAGCTATTAATTCATCTAGAGTTTACAAATGATAAGGTACAAAGTGTAGCATTATTATCAGCAACGTA
>JAHZNC010000842.1:0-11679 GCA_027744095.1 Zhuqinia jingwanae | reverse complement strand
TGGACTAATTGTAGTCAGGGCTAAAGTAGATTTATCGTTTTTCCATTTGTTTTGGCTTTTGATTCTGCCCAGCATAAAAAAGATTGGTTGCCGTGACGTAAATCAGCTTCAATTCCTTTTTACTGTTTATTACCGTAAAACGTAATTATAGTGATTATATCCACACGTGCCTATATTTAATTAGCTACTAACAAGAAACAAATTAAGTATTCAACATCAACGAGCTGAGTTAGCGGTTTCATGCTACATGTAGTTGAATATGATGTTTTTATTGTATCGATTATGCATTAACATAAATTAAAATATTGGGCAACAAGTTGAAGGAGAGAATGGGTTGAATTTATAGAAATATACGTAACATTTGTTCGGTTTTCGGAGGTTGTTCAGAACACACGTTCTTTACTTTATACGTAATATTTTTAAACATGCATTTTGCTGCTGGAGATACTGAATAGTTTTGTATTTGTTTTATACTATTCGCATGTAAAATTTAATTACTGGAGATTATATTGGTTTCCCCCTGTTTTATTTACAAAGATTAAATAAAATGTGTACATGGTGTCCACATGAAAATAGTCACACTTTGAAAATTTTTGCATTAAAAGTACTACTAACGGCTCTTCTTATCAAGTTTTCTGAAACCCTTTGGCTACCCTTAGCTTTGGCTACCTGGCCTTTAGCTACCGGGCCTTTGGCTACCGAATCATTTTTTAAATGCACATTTGTTTTGTTGAAAAATATATTTCATCATACATTTTTGGTGATATATAAAGTATGTATGTTATAAGCTGTTTGTTAAATGCATTTTTTACTTTTCGTCTGTGTGAATATGTAAATAAAAACAACTACGTATAATTAGTTCACATTCACAATACATACTCTATGCATCGCGTATTATTATGTATTTAGCATAATGTGCAACAACGACAAAAATGTGTGGTGAATTTTATTTCATGACATGAATAATTGAGTACTGCACATGCGCAACATAGTCCACACCCCCATGACTAATTATGTTTATAAGTCATCTCTAATTGTTTTTATATACATATGTACACAGATGAAAAGTGAAAGAAAAAATAAGCATATCATTTATACATATTGGATATGACATAATACTTCATATATCACCAAAAGAAATATGCATTTAATATAGGTTTACATATTGCGTATGACATTGCTTCAGTACGCTTCAATATTGCACATGCGCAATGTGAACTAAGTATACGTAGTGGTTTTTTATACATATATACACAGATGAAAAGTAAAAGAAAAAATGTATTTAACATATAACTTATAACATACATAATACTTTATATACCACCAAAAAATGTATGATGAACTATATATTTCAACAAAAAAAGTGTTCACTTAAAAATGATTCGGTAGCCAAAGGCCCGGTAGCCGAAGCTTAGGGTAGCCAAAGGCCAGGTAGCCAAAGCTAAGGGTAGCCAAACGCGGGTAGCCAAAGCCCTATAACCGTAATCACCAAGTTCATTCCAACTGAGTTCTTGAAACCAACCCTCGCTACTCAGGGTCTTCCTTAAAAATTCCTTCCTTTTTTATGTAACCTGAAATGATTCTTTCTCGATGACGGTGTCTTCATGAAGCAATGGGGAATGGAAAACACGAAAGGGGTGTTTGTGTTAATTGTAAGCTAAAATTAAAAAGCTGTTCAAAATTTACGTCCACTCCTTTTTTGAGCAAACGACGAATTCAATAACCTTTTACGTGAAATACGCTTAAAAAGTTACACCTGCTAGGATTGGATTGGGCGCAGGCAGAATTATTGGGTACGGGATGAAACATGATTTTACCATTTTATACTTTGAATTGAGAGAAATTTCCGAAATACATATTTAAACACATCAGTAGAACATTCGCGTCGTTTTTATGCCTCTTCAATTATCATTCAAATGAATATCCCCCTTATTACGTAAAACTTGTATATCTGTTCCATGTGTGTGTTTATACTCGAATATCTTGCCAGTTTGACCAAGTTTAATTATTGTGGAATAAAATCGAACAAAAGCAGCGTTTTCGAATGAAGGGTAAGAAGCCCAGCATCATCTAGATTGTGTTGATGTAAGGTAACTCGTCTTACTATATTACCTAAAAACATAATTACGGTGATCATATCGATACTCACGTTTATTTATGTAGCGACTTCCATGGTACAAATTAAATATGAATTAGTTCAACCTACTGATGCCACACAATTTCCGTGTTCGGAGTTACTTGCAAACTATTGCTTTGAATATTGCGCTTGTATTTATTTCATATGTTATTGACTTTCTTGAGTAATTGTATGAAAATAAACAAAAAAGTTATTTATTAATTAACTAATTAATTCATTAAATGTGAAATATTTTCAAGCTTCTGATGCCAATAAATATATGTGTTCTGTAGGAACTGTTTTCAAATAAAATAACAAATACATATTTCAAACATTTCACGTCAACGAGTTGATTTAGTTGTAGAATGCCAAAATGAATTTTAAAGAATATGATTTGTTTATTAATACAAGGATTCTTAATGAACAAAGATTGTAATATGGTGGAACAAGGAATATGAGGATAAGAGGTAAATCCTTTGAAATATACATAATATTTGTTTATTCCTCGGCGTGAAATCTTACTCAAAATCGGTTTGAGTAAACAATGCAATGTAATGAGTTAAACCTTTCGATGTTTTTAAGAATTTAATTACTTATATTGATAATAAAACCACCCGCTAAAATATGAAAATGTGAACCCAATTTTAATATGACTCATGTAAACTGTGCCTACGTGTTTTTTTTATTGGAAAAGCTTAGAAATTACACTAAAAATCCATATTTATCCGTGTAAGTTCAGGGACTCCTGTAATCACAATTATAAATTACAATACGAAATAAGTAATTAGTAATTACTTAGCGTTCTATAGTATTTTAGCCCACTAATATTTATGTTGCAAAAATGATGTCAAAATGTAATGGCTTACATGAAGCATGCCTGATTTTACATGTGCGTTGTTTGTTCAATATACACATAAGTCTAGAGTACATGAAATTCTTTACAGGAATTATGCATTTCAAACCTAATTTCTTAGCCAGTAGAAATTAGTACCTCATGCCCCTCTAGTAATGAATTTTCGGCATAAGGTCTTAAATGTGAGGCGAGGGAATATTGAATGAGTTGATATTTAAGATAAAACAGGTTGGGGACATTATCTTTGTGAAACATCAGCCGAGTGGTTGGATAAAGTAATTTTTTCATCAACACTAGCAATCAGAATTTTTACACTGGCTTATTTACAAATTCCCGGACCAGTATACATTGGCATTAATGTTTTTTTTTAATTTCTCCAGCATTTATTTTGATTGGACCACTGGGCCTTACCCATTTCTACATGTAATTATACCTTTTTTGTATTTTTGTTGAATCAAATCAGAAATGTACACAAATAGGTGAACACATGGCCCGAAGCTTGGATTTTGTTCTTCTAAACTTAGTATGGACGTAGGAACTTAGTATGCAGACGATGTGACAACACTGTTGCCATTGTATCAAGCAGTCATTTGTTAGATTTTTGGTATCCAAGTTATAATGTAATAGTGGCAAAAGGGATAGTGATAACCATCATTTTTTTTAAACGGTAACTAATATATAAAATTGTTTGTTTTTACTTGACAATTAGTGTTTGCATGTATGTTATGCGAATGCAAATATAACACGTGAATGTTATATTGCATGAATTATTACTATTTTTCAATTATTTGTTATTGTGTAATTAGCAGTGCCCCCTTTGGAAATTGCGTCCTTTATGTAAATTGTAAAAATTGTATTTATGTTGAAATGAAAATGTTTGGGTAACTTCGAAATAACATGTCATTGAGACATCTTTTAATATTATATTTTATACCGCATGAATTCATACGCGAACACATTCATTCACGAAATTATTTGCAACATTAGCATATGATTGATGTGACGGTAGAAGTTGCTTACTAATCACATTATACAAAAACAAAAGATATTCAAATGTATTCATTATCTCAAGCTTCGACCACAAGCATCCATAAAAATGGAACCATTTAAAAATTTGGTAAAATAAGTATATCACATGCTACAAACGCAATCATACCGCTGAAACAAATTTAATCATATGCTGCGACAACAAAAATTCATACAAAACCAGTAATAAAGAAACGGAACCATATCGAACCCTAGAGCAAAAAATTCGCATAATACATGCATCGACTACAAATATTCATGCACAAGCAGTAAAATAGATTTGGAACCATGCCGAACCCTAAGGGGGGAAAATACGCATAATTTAGGCATCGACTAGAAGCATTCATCCACGAGCAGTAACATAAAAACGAAACCATGTCGAACCCTACATTAACAATTACAGCAAAGAATTAATATCTCTTTACTTATATTTTAGTAGATTTTTAATGATTTACCTTTACTCTGTAGAAAATTGATGGGAGGTCAAATGAGTTATGTATTATTTTAGCTTAAAATAAGCCAGGCGTAGAAACATTTGTGGGACACATTTTAAAAATAACCCGTTTTAATTAAGTTTAATCATGTTTAGAAATACAATAGGTTGAAATAAACTTATGCTTAAATGAATTTGTGATACCAGGAAATTAAGCTCTTTAAATTTTATATTATTTTTAATCGAAATATGACGCACGTTTGTACCAAAAAATCCTTCTTCCAGTTGGAGGCTGACTTATTGAACGTGTCAGTTTCTGTGGCAAACAATGCTGGCTTTTTATGTGGAAGTAAAACAAATATTTTTTTTTCAACTTGTCTGACTTGTACACAGATAATAAATGTGACAGTAAAGGAAAGAATGGTATTCTGTGAAATAAAGGATTTCTCAGGTCGATTTTATTTTGTCCTTTGAATTTGCTGAATCTGTTGCCTTAATTGCCGCAATACAGAACAACACGTAAACATTTGACGAACAATAATTTTGACGTTGTAATCCTTAATCTCAAATATATTATCACTATAATTAGAGTTTAATTGTGAAGAGACCTTTCCCGGTATAACTTTACCCAAATTTACTTAAGTCTAGAATAAAATTGTAGTGGCGAGCCAATTTCATGTTATACTTTTAAGTGTAGGCGTTATGTTCTTGAATCACAACAACACTTCGTACGTACAATGCCTGTTGAAAGTAAAGCAATTGTTTAGATGAGAGAGTTTGATATTTCAAAAAATGGCTACTTCAAAATAATATCAGTTACCTCAAATGGGATAACTCAAAATAAGAAACGTTGCAATTTTTATATACCCTTTAATTAGTGGGGTGTAAAAGGAATTTAAACAAATTTAAAGGATTAATCTAACAAAACGAAGAAAACAAAAGGATTAATCTAGATAACCGATCAAGGCAAGCTGCTTGACAAATATACTAAGTCACAAAGTCAGTAACTGATCAAGGCAAATTTAGCTGTCTTTAGAAAGATCCGCATTGCCGTAACTTGAGACTTGTGGATTTGACTTGAGTTGAGCTTTGATTGTACAGTCGCAAGCCAACACAAGTCAAACCATGGATATATTATGGGATTTTAGGTGATAAACGTTCCATGTTTAGTGCTTCAAGCATGAACAAATAGTTTTCTTGTAAACCATCATTGACATGCCAACTACTTTGGAACAAATCTGATTTCCTTAATTAAGAATGCCAATCAAATTTTACGACAGAAGCTTTTTACAGGAACTAAAATCCATAACTATAGCGTTACCGGGGTTTATTTATAAGCTATAATTATTTGTTACAATTGTTAATATTAAATACATTTTTTCAAGTTCAGGTCACATAACTTTAACAATACATGTAAAACATGTAAAAAACAATCAATACATAATCTATTAATGTGAAATGGTTTAATTATCAACGACATGGTTTTATCAATAATCATGGCGACCAAATCCTCGTAAAGTGCCTATTTTTGACAATAACTGTATATAATCTAACTAAAATCCATTATAAATTGAGTGCGTTTTTTAATTTACAATTATTTGTTGAGGAGCAGCAAATTAATAAATCTTTTTACACAAAACAGTTGAAAGAGTGGTGGGGTTTTTTTCTCAATAAAATTGGAGAATCCAAACCGTACTCGGGCTACTTGACATGACGCCAAGTACTTTAGAAAATATTTCCTTTGACGCGTCATTTCTACCAACTCATGCCTAACTTCTATCTTTAGACGTCGCAAACCAACATATGAATCCTTGAAGAGGTCGCCGGCAAATCCGTATACCACTAGAAATATTAAAAACGCCTCTATTATAGCAGCCGCGAAAAACAGAGTTAGTGGCGCAGGAACAGACATTCCAGCTGTGATCTGCAAAACCAGAATAGATGCTGAGCACACCTGTGTTACACCGGAGGTCAAAAGACAAATAAGCAATTCCGTGCTGACAACATCGTTGTATCGTTCCACTAATATATGAAAAGAACGATACAAATTTAGCTCCAACAAGTTTGTGTTTGTATTGTTTGAGCGCATCCCTTTGATCCGCTTAATATGCGAAGACAGTCTCCTGAATAAATCAGAAAATTCAATTAAAAAACCAGTTCATACAACAGCGTTTTTGCTTAGAATTATTGAATGAATACCTGTATGCAATTTCTTGGCAAAATGAAAGTGACATCACTCCAATCAATATGTCCAGGAGCACACAAAAGCCTTGTACCGCCAGCATTTCCCACACACAATAATTTGACACGAAGGTGAAGACAAATTTCATCGACTTGATGACAAATGTCGAAGTACTTTTAGAATAATCCACAATGACCAAGTTCTCAATCACCGAAAACATGTTGAAAGGGAGTGATGGAACTATTGCACATGCAAGAGCTATCCCGAGACCTCCTATCCATTTAGCAAAGACTTGGGTCACAAAGAAGAACAACTTCGCAATTTTGATCTTGGTAGTTGCACTGAAGCAAAATCCTGAATTTTAAGCAAAACGGATGGGTTTAAACAAGTTAGATTTACTTATCAGTATTAGTATTAGTTAGGAATCAAAACAATTATGAAATCAGTTTACCTTTTGAATACAGTTTCTCCCATTTTATTGCATTGTTAAAGAAACTTGTAAATTCGTCCGGATACTTGCCACGTACTCTGTACCGCTCTCCGATGGTCATACCAATAAATATAATCATAACACACAAAATTGTTTCCACAGATTGTTTGCCCTTGCGAGCCTCTCGGTTTCCAGTGTAGTTGATCTTCCAAATTTTGTAAATCATTAATGCAATAATAAACATGAAAAATATCCAACGCAAAATAAATCCTCTTCTTGCCCCCGTTCCACGTATTACTTGCAGTGTTTGAGTTTTTGGATTGTAGTCAAATAGCATACCAGCAATTTTGGGACAAGTCTGATTTCCTTGAGTAAGAATGTCAATGAAGTTTTGTGACAAAAGCATTGTGCAGAAATACACAAAAATTTGGAAGTGTGTTTATTTTTTTTTGCTGTGGTGCAGGTGTTTGTTGTAAAAGAAACTATAAAAAACTGAGGAAATTTAGCTTTCAAACTGAAAAGGACAATTTTAGTATATGGCCTGGAACCTCGAAACTTTGTATTTGGATGTTGTCAACCTTTTACATGTAAACGTTTGATTGTTTTCTTTGGTAATAACCAAAATTTTGATAAGTTGGGCGATGAAATTGGAAGATATGTAACGAACAAAGTCAGGATAGTTCACTCAGCCCATTCCATCACAAAAACCAGTTTTGCCCAAGTTAATTATAATTTTATATACCAATTGTAGTAAGTTTTGCGGTGATAGCACTTTATGGTAAACTGTTTGTTAGACTGTCTCATGAAAATATGTGTCGCCACATATGAAAAGAATTATGACTAAAAGTATCCCACTAGAATCAGATTTGCTTCGATTAGCGGAAGGCGGAACAAACACAAACACCAAACTACAAATTCAAAATCTATTTTCAAAATGCTTCAAAACTTTAAGAACTTTTATTCTAGTTTCTGGGGAAAATTTGAACTGAGCTCGATAAGGACTGATTTTGATTTTATTGAAGTGTTAACTGCAAACTAATAAGGTATTCAGTTGAACAGGAACATACTTTAATGCGTTGGACGTTCTGTGAAATTTACGAGTGTATCGTATTTTACTTTTTTGAGTGCCGCTTCTGCTGCTGCTGTCATGAATTGCATGTTGAATTCCATTTGGGATTCAACCCCATGTTCTGTAATGTGAATGTTGAATAAATGTTTCAACTTCAAACAAAACAAGAGGCTACATAACATAAAGAATCGAAGTTTAATACATGTAAGCAGGCAGCGGTGCTAATCCCCACTTTTTTACATAGTTGAAATATTAGTAATGGCGTGGTTTCTTTCGTTCTTTTTTGTTGCGAAGTGACATAAATTATTTTTTAAGAGCAGCAAATTAATTAATCTTTTCAAACAAAACAGTTGAAACAATGGCGGTGTGGTTTTTCCAATATAATTAAAAAAACCAAACCTTATTTGGGCTGGTGGACATGACGCCAAGTACTTTAGAAAATATTTCCTTTGACGCGTCTTTTCTACCAGCTCATGGTTAAAAACCTGTCAAAATACTTCCTCTGATGTGGCAGGGCTATGAGCTTAGACCTAACATCTCTCTTTAGACGTTACAAGCCTACAGAACATTCCTTGAAGAGGTCACCTGCAAGTCCGTACACAACAACTATTACCAAAAACGTTTCCAGCAGTGCAGCCGTGAGAAATATGTTCAATAGCACAGGGTTTGAAATCGCAGCTTCACTTTGCATTATTAGAACGGATGCCGAGCACACCTGTGTTCATACCTACTGTCAAAAGGGAAGTAACCAATAAAGAACATAGAATCATTGTACCGTTCCACTAATAAATAGAAAGAGCGATACAAACTTAACTCCAACGAGCTCCTATTTAAACTATTTGATCGCGTCAATTGGATCAGCTTGATTTGCTTGGTAAGCCGCCTGATAAATAAGTAGAATGCAAAATTTAAAAATCCTGTCATCGGTTTAAAAAAAATGACATTCAGTCGCGGCAATGACCGTCAGAAAAATTGCATTTGACAAACAATACAGGACAGCAAATGTATTTAAAGCCAGGTAGCGTAAACAAGTTACTAGTTTTATTTTACTGAACAAAAGTTCACGTATTAACTAAATTTTACATTATTGCATTAAAGTAAAATTGTATTACAAAATTCGTAATGCAATTAATAATGTGAATTAAATAACTTATAATTCATGTTATTAGCGTAAGTATCCATATAATTAGCACGACAAAAATATCCATTGTTTTTGCATCCATTAAATATCCCCATCCATTAATTATCCACTCCATTAAAGGGCCATCCATTAACTATCCGGTCCACTATTACACATAAATTGGAACATTTTTTTAGTAACATACAAAACCACTTCCAGAATCCAGATAAGTAACCATACAAATTTTTTTTTCTGATGTTGCCAAGTCAGGTGGAAAAAATTATTGAATTCGTTGACACAAATTATGTATGTGTGCCCACTTGTGACACAACCTTTGAATGTTGTTTGGGCAAACAGTAAACGCAAACAAAGTATTAAATAACCATAGATTACACAGCTGATTTGTAGTAGCCTCCACCCGTAAGCGTATAAAATACTGTAACAATTGAATTTTATACAAATGATGTGTGAAAAGGCAATTCTGATTTGCGGGATTATACTCAAATAGCTTGCGAACAATATTTATATGACGAATTTTATTAGCGTGAATAAAAAATACTAGCACAATCTAGCAAAAGCAGGATTTTATAATAAAGGATTAAACTTTTTTTGTCAAGCTTTTGCGCGTGCAAAATTGATGGTGATTTTTTTAAAAACTTTACTTTGGCTACACTCGAAAATATTCTGGGGATACTTTATAGCGTTGGCACAGTTTGAATAATTTAGTAGTTTTTGATTATGCTCAGCGTCGAATAGGTATGTTGAAGTGACGCAAATAAGCATTAAATTTGTTTTATACTATTAGCTTGTAGAATTAACCTACTGGAGATTAAATTGGTTTCTCCCCTTTTTATTTACAAAGAGTAAATAAAAAATATATTTAATTCATTTACGCCAGAATATGCCGCAAAATATGTGTTTAACAATATATATTCTCAAAATTAAATGACTAATGTATATTTCGCACATTTCGTATCAACAAGTTTTTTTACTGGCTTAATGAATAATGTAGTTGACTATTGTGATTTGTTTATTGTCGATTGTAAATGAACATAAATAAAAATATTGTGGAAAAACGTTTCTAGTGTGGAGGAAATGAGTTCAATTGATTAGGAATATGTGAAAATGAATCTCTCTGTAGAAAATATAAACTACTCAGGATAGTTTTCTTATTTCATCAATATTTCTTGTGCCGCTTTGGCTCTTTAGTTATTTAGAAAATACACGGGTAATCACTGAATATTAGTTTGGAAACTACACGAAAAATTTAATCAATTCGTTGACATATACATTTTTGTATCTGAATGTTGCTTGGGAAATGATTAGTTTTTTTTATTAATTTAATTATATATATTGGTAATTGACTCCATCCGTAAATCAAAAAAATCGCCATTTTAACTTGCTACACACTTGTCCCATGATCCAATAATTTTTTTATTAAATGCAGAATTAAGCACTTAAGAAAAGTGTCAGGAGTAAGTTATTTATTGAATCAAAGTCCAACAAATAACAAATTACCCCGGAGAAGAAAATTGAAGGAAATGTGTAATTTATTTTTTCCGATTTTTTGATTGACGTAGTGCTTGACCGTTATTTTCATCGATTTTCTACGTGTTATAATTTAGGACTTGGTGTAATTTACATTTACCATCTAGAAGCTTGATATAAGGTATATTAACTTAAAGGCGCAGCTAAATAAAATACAATAAAAAATACGTGTTTGTTTGGTTTTACAAAGCTCATTGCTGAGCGGCATGCATGTTTTCGTTTCTTTTAAGTATGTTTAGCGAAATAATATAAATATTTATTGGCGTCGATGTTTGTTTCAAGAAATTATGTCACCGCAAAATTAAATTTTCTGGTTAAAATATTACTTTTGAGTTTCAATTTCAAGAACATTTGTTGAGTTCCATCCTTTTTAGAGTAAATGTAAACTTATTCGCGTTCCTAGTTTATGAACCAAATAATTTCTTTTTATGTACCTAAAAGAAAGGAGAAAACATACATTTCAAATGTTTTCCCGTACGTCCTAACTCACATAATGCCGCCCAGTACAGGCAACGTTTTGATTGCCTAGAACTACTAACTTTTAATAACAGTTATTATAAATATCATTATTACCAAGACATATCACCTGCCTATTTTTTAATTATCTAACTATGTTTGTCCTTTTATACTATTATGTTATATGTTAAAAGGTGCACAATACCTATAACGTTTAAGCTCTGCTTCTAACCCACCTGTACATTACAAGAGAACCTTTAATATTGTTACCGCTCCAACAATTCCATCAGGAATGTAAATATATAACGCACCTAATGACTAAATTTACCCTATTATTATTATTGATTTAATTATTAATGTGTCTATTATTATCTGTTCGAATGTTAGCTTCAATTGTGTTGTTAATTTTGAACAAAGCAGCGTTTGATCAAATGAAACAAATGAAC
>JAHZNC010000841.1:0-23931 GCA_027744095.1 Zhuqinia jingwanae | reverse complement strand
CTTGCTCACTTATATGCTCACATCACCCAAAAATAACCCTGTAATATACCAAATGAAATGAAACTATATATACTACATACTAATTTAGATAATATTTCTTGGCAAAGAGAATAAATATATATATAAGTTTACATGGAACAATAAGCTTATTGCTTCAAATGCTTTCATGATTATGCTTAGATGATGATGATGATGATGAGAATGAAAAAGGATAATACATATTTTTTTCTTACTTTTTTTTTTTTTGAATAACAAGGTTTAGTAGCTAACATATGATATTATTATAGTCTTTCTTGGCTCACCAAGCCAAACAGTATGAAAAAAAGGAAAATGAGTTTTCTTTTTATGATATTATGCGACATGAGGATAATGTGCATATACCTAAATACAAGAATGACGAGTATGTAAAAATGTCCAAGAAATATAGGTATGCAAATCAAGCAAGCAAAAAATGCAATTATTGTTTTTACTACGATTTTTGTTTTATTTCGAAGAAATTCATAGGATAATTTTCATTAATAACTTAATAACTAGCATAAAATGTACTAAGTACACAAATATGTATTTATTTTACATGCTAATCAAACTGAAAATTTACAACAACAACTGGCAATGACTATTCTGTACAAATGAAGGGCTGCTATGCGCATAGGTAATAATAATACTATTTTGACTGCGCGCAAAAAGAAAAAGAATCTCATCATGATTCAAAGTAGTAGTGTTCATATTATGTACTATTTTATAGTAGTAACGTTTTACAAGCTAAGTATTAATTTCGATATTCGATTGTTAACAACTATGTAAACTCTAATACTATATATTTTTCTTCTGAATCCATAATTCACATTGCACACACACTGAATCATCGTAGATAAAACACTTTTTTTTTAAACATACTATCAGCTTTTTTTAGGACAACCACTGCACTGGTACGACGAATGGTACGAAGCATATTTTATATATTTTTATTTTCTAGAGATCTATGCTAAAAAAAATGATAAAAACTTTTTACATGTAAAACCAAACTAGCATATAATAATACTAATAAGTAAACTAAACTGATTGTAATATTATGTACTTATTTTATTTTTGAGATAGATTGAATACATCGGTTTTCTTAATAGCTACAAGGATAATAGGTGTATGTATCATTATATAAATATTATGATCGCTATCTATAAAATGACTGACTGAGTATTATTGTTTGTTGCCCGGAAAAGGGGGAGAACAAGACTGAAGTAAAATACTAAACTGATGTGAATTATTAAACTACACAAAGCCTATTTTCTCTAGAACTATAGCATAATTAAAATATTTGTCGAACCACTTATAATTACGCTTTACCGCTTTCCTTGTATGGCTGAAACAAGGTTGGAGGAGAGTTCATGGTAGTATTTCCAATAGGACTGGATGAGCTAACAGGAGAAGGAGAAGCACTCTTGATGCTCCCACTGCTATTTAGGGAGCCATTCAAGTGATGATGAAAATGATGATGAAAACCAGGTGAGTGGAGTCCATTAGGAGAATGGCCATCAACGGAGATACAGTTATGGCAGTTATCACTAGTATTAGAGGAGCTGGAGGTTGGTGAAGTAGATGACATTGGAATAGGGACAGATAATCTTGAGCCATTTGTGCTGCCAGTGGCATGGCTGCTCAAATCGTCAAGTAGCCCTCCCATAGGTCCCAAAGGACTTCCACCAGGAGCATTGGCAGATTGACCAGCCATGTTAAGATTTGGAGATCTTCCCAAGTAAGGGAACGGAAAGTTTTGTGGTACTCTACCACCACTAGCAGCCGCAGCTGCTGCAGCAGCAGCAATTGGGGAGAAGTGAGATGGTGAGTGAAAGCCTCGAATAGGACCAGGAGCTGGAGACTGATGTTGTGGAGGTTGATTTGGAACACCTCCAGATTGTTGTCCAGCTTGTTGTGGGCCTGATTGACTTGATGGGAATGACCTTCCTCCTGAGGATGGCATGTTAGCCGCAGCGGCGGCAGCAGCCGCGGCTGCCGCTGCAGGATGTGGATAATAAGCAGCTTGATACAAGGATGCAGCGGCAGCGGGTGCATAGGGGTAATTAGCAGAGGCAGCTGCAGCATGAAGAATGTATGCGGCAAGTGCCGGATCTGCGTAGGGCCAAGCAAGGGCAAGTCGTTGGCGCTTGTCCTTCATTCTTCTGTTTTGGAACCACACCTATAAAAATTCAAAAGAAAACACAAACGTTAGATATGATACCACACTAACAAATGAGTAAAGAAAAAAGGGAAATGAAAAATATACAACAAAAAAACAAAAGTCATCAAGTGTGAAACGAGAGAAAATGAAACCCAGAGGACACATCATCATACAAAAAAATCATAAGCATTGCCTTCATTTTGATGATGCTATACTTTCTTTTCGCGTACTCTTCTACAATAAAGTTACCAATTTGAGCTCAAAACAAAAGATAAAGGGTTCATCATGAAATCTAATGTACACATTGTGTTGATCATCACATCATGTAATCTCATTTAAAACTACAAGAAAATGAGGAAGAGGGGCAATGTAACAAAAAAAAAACATTGTTCCTCGCAGCAACATGAAAGCATGAAAAGCATAACACCAAAAATACTGGCGTCTCTTGTGTGTTCATTGTTATTGTTATTAGATAAACGAATAACTTTTTACAAAAGTACAACAAAGTATAATACACTTACTAATTAAATTTTAACGTGTTTTCACCCCTTTTTTCTCTCAGTTTAAAAGTATAAGGGTATAGTGTGTGTGTGTGTGTGTGTGTACTTTTGGTACTTGCTCAATCTCATCTGTTTTCTCCCCTGACAATAATATAGTAATACTGATGAAAACTCTCTCATGTTTCAAGCACCACACAGTTTCAACAACGGAGGCGTCGTCAGTCTCACTGATAAAAATTCCTAAGAGATTTTAGCATCTCAATTATCGAGCGATGATAAGGTGTGAAGATTGCTCCTACTTTGCCTTTGCCCTCCGCGCAGCAGCAAGTCAAGTAGAAAAAAATAAAATAAAACGGTAGTCGTAGCAGCAGCAGTAGTAGTAGTAGGTACCAGACATGATTTTATGAACGTAAAAACATGATAACTTTGTTATAACGATACATTTTTTTTTCTTCCCTCTCTTTGCTCGCTCTCGATATTCTTTTTATCATTTTTATTTACTTTTTCATGGAACTTTTACACACTTTTATGCATGTACACACAAAGCTTTGCAAAAGCACACAAGTTTTGTATATACATATTATGGATTATTATTGTTCAAGCAGTAAGGATAAAGTCAAACAAAATGTTACCCTGAGGAATGAAAACTTAACCTTTTTTCCTTTCAAGCGAGTAAAATTGAATAATAATAATAATAATAATAATAATAATATTCTCTTTTTTTCAACAATGGACCGCTTCACTAGTAGTAGTAAAGTCAGCTCATATGGACCATGATTTTTTTTTGCCTTGCAGTTCACTCAACAATGCTCATAAGTCATAATATTAGTGTATGTGTCTTTTAAAGAAGAAAAGAATCATTTCTTATTATGATTATTAGGGAGTAGTAAACATTCAGTGCGTTTGTATGTCTGCATACATGCATGAAAAATATGTATTTTACGATCGGCTTTTAACACCACTTTACTCACGAGCTTGAGGTATAAAATGAAAAAGTTGGGATGTGTGCGTGTAGGTAGCATAGCTACACATTTTAATGGTGATTGTGTAGAGGTCTCTACAACACAAGCTGATTATCATACATTGTATTAAAACTGATACTACTGATTACGATTATTCTTGGAAGACAAGTTATAATAGTAAAGCATTGTACAGGAGCAGAAAAGTTTTTTTTTACAACTAAACCAGGCTTAAAGGCTTTTTGGATAATAATAATGTAAGAATGCTAATTAAGCGTCTTCGTCGTCGGTTTTTGTGTATACCTCCACATTGTATCAAGAAAGTAAAGTGTGGAAGTATGTGTATAGTACAGAGGGAAAAGTAAAACTACTGTTTTACGGCAAAAGTTGTAAATCCATTTTTCCAACATCACATCATCTCATATCTTTTTTCCACTTGGTGGTGATGATGATGATGATGTGATGTGGTGGTGGTGGTGGTGCTAAGTAAATGGTCGATGTAAAAAAAATCTCTTGGTCTTTTCTTTCCTGTTTTTTTTTCACTTACAACTTTGGTAGGTAGTAGGCATGTATGTAGTAGTATGGTATACTATGCTCACTTTACCCTCCGTGATTATCCTTTTCTTTAGCGAACACGATTATCTACATTATTATCTGTGATTATTAGTAGTGTGTGCAAAGATTATATAAAACACATAACCACCACTAAAATAGTTACTTGAAAAAGTAGTAGCTATGTGCTAATGATGATAGAATACGCTAGGTATATAAATGTACATATACATACACATGCCTACATATATACACAGTGTTGTACCAAGTGCATTTTGTGTATGTAGTAAAAAAAAAGTTGAGAGAAAATCTTGTTAAATACTTTACACTTTTGCATCACTTATATAACATTTTATAGCAAGCTTTTAGATGGTACATGTAGGAATTTTCTTGATGTGATCATGATGATCATGATGATTAGTAAAAAAAAGCTGAGAGAAAATCTTGTTAAATACTTTACACTTTTGCATCACTTATATAACATTTTATAGCAAGCTTTTAGATGGTACATGTAGGAATTTTCTTGATGTGATCATGATGATTATAGTGCTTGCATTTCCTCTCTCTCTCTCTCTTTCTCAACTTTGCTGGTGTATAATAATACCTATCTATCCATACACACACACATGCACACCATCATTATGTGATAATGCGTTTGGCTTGATGAAATTTGTGAATCTAATCTCGTCATGATGAGTGAATGAATACAGTTTAAATATTTGATGAGCAAGATTAGAATGTGATGAGATGATGAAGAAAGAGGAAAAAAGAAAGGAGTTTTGTCGATATAATAGTAGTACGACATGAAAAAGGTGAAAAAGACAAGCAGGAAATGCGTTTGGGGCATTATGAGCTTGCGTATGTATGTCGTTACGTATATGTACCTTAATCGTTGATTCTGGTAGATTAAGTTGGGCAGCAAGCTCACAACGTCTTGGTCTTGAAACGTAATTTTCCTTAAAGAACTCTTTCTCCAATCGACCCAACTGCTCCCTGGTAAATGCAGTACGGTAGCGTCTGATACTTTCAGAGTTGGATTTGGAGTTTTCAGAATCTACAAGAAAAAAAAAGATTAATGAAAAAAATGTTAAATAGAGAACAATAATTCGTTGTACATTTGTCACGTACGCAAAATGACTCTTGTAGCAGATGTTGTAGTTAAGCCGCTTATATATACACGATAAATTGAAGAGTTCTAAAATGTATGTTGCATTGTTTAAAAAGGGTAATTTTGGCATGTACCTATGTAGTAGTTTGGTAGGATATTTGGAACAAACGCATGTACTTATGTTTTGAATCATAAGAGCAAATCTTTTAATGGCACATCTCTATTCAACATAATTCATTATTATTGCAAGAGCCTAATTGGTGTAATGTGAAATCTTTTGACCATAATATCATTATTACGGACCAAACAATATCACACAAACCAAATTAGATTTTAGCTAATAAATCCTATTCTAGCACCTCGAAAACCAGATGCATGCACTGCATAGTAAAGTTCTGCGGGATATTTCTCCCACTCCCACACCAAGCATAATACAATAAACCACGAAATCCCGAGAGAAACAACAACAATAATAATAATAATAACAACCGCTTAAAACCTGACCAAAAGTAGATCATGCAGCTTATTACTGTTGTGCTTGCGCTGAACAATGAAATCAAAAACCACATTTGGTTAATGTTACATTAAAGTGGCTAATAAAATACTCCTGGGGGACTATTTAAAGAATGTCATGTGTAAAATAGTTGTAGGAAAAACTGTTCCGATAATAGAAAAATTGAAAACATGCGTTTTTGGATGGAAAAGTGATATACATGTATACCTACATGGCATGCATGGGGCATTCATCACTGACAAACTTGTCGATACTTATTGAGTTGGATACAATTAGATGATTCAAAAGGAATATTGGCGATTTGTAGCGTGTGGGTGGGCTTTTCATACGAAAATCTATCCATCTCTTTAGGGAAATATTGAAACAAAATAATCAATGCATTCAATTGTTTGCTCTTTCGCCACAACAGACTCAAAGCGGCTTGATGAAAACAAAAGCATTTTTTTTTCATATCAAACCAAAATAGCACAATGATAAACAATAGATTTGTGTGGACATGAATTTCTTTTCAAATTTTATCAAACGTATCATAATAGACAAGTTAAACAGAAGTCAAACAAAATAAACTTTGGTTCTTCAAAAAAAAAGGTCAAAAGTCTATACGGGGTTGGAAATTCTTGAGTTTTGTGATTCTTGGCAAAAATATAGTGTGCTTTTGTGTTTGTGAGCATGTACACTTGAATGTATATCGGAGGAGAAGGGTCCTCAACATTTATACATGCATTTTTGTATATCCATATAAAGTGGTTAAATGTTTACTTTTGACTTTAAAAGGGGATGTGAATACAAATCCGTGAAACCGTGACGGATAGGTTTACATGTAAGCTTTTTTTTGTGAAAAGAAGATTGTAACGCACCTACCTCCCTTCCTTCTTTTCTTCTTTACAAACAATGTCATTTTTCTAGACACATTTTAACAGATATAAAGCAAAACATTAACAAGTTTATATGGACACATCAGCACACAAGCACTTTGAAAAAAAAATACAATAATAGGATTGTGAGCAGGTTATTATTATTATTATTATTATGACGGTTATTGGGATTTTAAAGGTATTTAAAACCAAAACCTTCGAAGCCCTTCTAGATTCCATAGATTTAATAACAATAGCATAAATGACAAAAGGGTTTCGCTTTAATATGCTATGATTTTTGTAATAATATGATATTATGATATGCCTATGTAGCTAATGCATGTACGTGTTGTAGTTTGGAACTCTAGCACCTTTTGTAATCTTTAAGTCAACTAACACGCATTGTTGATAGACTGGTGGGCATGTGCCAAAAAATGTATTTTTCACCTTTTTCGTTGAAAATCTTTGAGATGTTGATTGAAAAAAGAAAGAAAAGGTGATACAACATGTTTGTTGAAGACGTGTGTTTGTAACATACATAACATGTATTATTGTGACAACAAGATGACATGCTAACCAGATAATTGAAATGATTAATGGGTCGGAAGAGGATTTTGAGAAGATGAAAATAATTGAATCTCAACATGATGGGCCAACATAGGTATGTATGTTTATTAAGAGTCATTTTGGATGTAAAGACTTGAAAAAAATTACTCGAAAACAAAATTCAAAATTTGCCCTTACCTTTATCAGAAAACTTTTTGCTGCTATTGAGATCATCCTTATCCCGTCCAGCTTTTGTATTGCCAGAAGATTGAATCGAATGATGATGATTTAAATGATGGTGATGATCGGGAGATCCCTTGAGGGAATCCGGAGAGTGAAGAGAACTCATTGGTGGTGTTGCAGGTGGGCTTTGATCCAGTCCGATTGGAGGTGAGATTGGTTGAGATTTAATGTTCAATCCACCAAAATTGGTAAGTCCATGATGAAGTTGGCTCAAGTGATGTGGATGCAATCCCGGATGTTGATGAAGTCCCAAGGAATCCGCTGCAGCCTGGTGTCCAGCTGCTGCTGCGGCTGCCATCATGGCATCCCGAGGTCTCAAGATATCCTGGATTCTTAGCAATCCATTTGCACACATTGCATTTACATTAATTTCACTTGTTGGATCACTTGCCCCACCACCAAGAATTTGTTGCCTTGTAGGCTGCATTTTGTAAACCAAATTCATTGAGATCTACGAAAAGAATTGAGTTTCCTTGTTTTAAATGGAAACGACAAGAAATAACAAAATAGTTTTTTTTCTTCACAAAAGTTGTTTTTTGTAAACTTCCAGTTTTTTCTTCTCACTTTCTCAAATATTTATCCAAAACACAATGATAACGTATGATAACGTTAATGTGATGTAATGATGCACTCAAGTAATGTTAGTTGTCACACAAACTGATGAATAGTTATAATAGAAGCTCTACTTCTCTGGGGTAATCCTGACTTGTTCACAGGAGCTCGGAGTGTGGCAGACTGATGATGGGTTCAACTAGATTTACCACTTATTAAGATAAAAATCAGAACGACCCTCCACTGACGACGACGTTGACAACACCAAACACTTTTTGTTCCTTGGGTAGACTTAAAGGCTCACCCACGTCGAAATGTCTTACGAATGATGATGATAATAATAATACTTCAAAAAAATGCAAAAGAGCTTCTCTTGTTTTTCTCAGTATTTCTGATAATTTCACGTTAGAAAATTTAATGCAGTTATAACCAAACAAGATCTATTTAAGTTGATGACGAAAGGGAGAGCAAAGCAGAGCTCTTTACCAGTTGCTGGAATCAGCAAGAATGCTAAGGCAAGTGGCAAATGAAAGGACTTAAGTGTATTTCATGGACTGATTTCTTGTCAAGGGAGGATGAGCATTGTTGAAGGTATCAGTATCAATAAGGCTCATGTGCTCCGTACTTATGGCTATTAGGACACTACAACACAACACCTCCACCAAAAATGGTAACAAGTGAGTTCATGAAAATAAAGCAGCTTTAGTGACCACGCACCTAAGCATCATCCATGTTAAGTTAACAAGTAGATAAATTGGGGAAAGCACACGCAAGCATAGTACGCAAGTAGCATACACATCATATTATACATGGCCGCACATTTTGAAGATTTCAACATAACCATTCGTGTTGTTGTTGGCTCTAAGTACAATGCATTTAGAAGATAATAATAGTTGGTGGCACTACTGTCGTGAACAACAAGAAATGGTAAGGTTCATCATAATGTGTCTTTCTTAAAGTCAACTTTTCCTATTCCGTACTATGTATGTACTTTTTTTTACACAGGGTTTATCTGTGTAATAAAAGGACCATGGAAAAAAATGAAGAACAAATGGAAAAGGGATTTAAAGTGGATTACCCTCTGCTATTTATTGTTGTGTTTATATATATACGTTTGCTCGGGTTGCTGCACATGTATCGCATGTGGTGGCTCTCCGCGAAGTCAGATTGTATGCATATCTCATTCGAAATCTGTGAGGATCATATTTGTCAGCAGCACAGTACCTCTACATGATCATGGTATAATAAGTACATGTAAGAAAGAACTGGTGTGTGTGGTGGTGGTGGTAAAAGGGATGAATAGTAGAGAAACTTGTGCTGCTGCTGTTGCTGCTAAAAGCTGTTTATGAAACTGGGTATGATGGTGGACGGAAGGAAGAAAAAGCGTGGTATATCGCGGTTACATGATATCATGCAACTTGTTTCAACACACAACATATAAGTAGTGCTCATGTAATATGCTTTGTTGTAGGAGGAAAGAGATGTAGTGTTGGTGGTGGAGTAAGGAAAGAGAGCTCTCTCAGTGAGAGAAGAGGTGGGAAGCACAGGAACCAAAAGGGAGGCGGTCCTTTCCCTCAAATGATAGCCCTCATAGGCCAATCATCAACCCATATGAGTCGTTTACGCTTTCGATCAGCACCAAAATCATGCTCCATTATGCCCAACAAACCCGACGACGAAACAATAACCGAGAGAACGTTCATATGAGAACTAACTGGATAATAATAACGGAGGAAAAACTCACACACACTTACTAGCACTTGCCACTGCTGCTTTCTGTTACATAACATAACACACGCATAATATGTATGTGGACCAAGTAAAGCAGTTAGATTTCTTCTTTACCCGCAACAAAAACAAAATCCCTGCTCATGATATTGATAGTATGTGATAATATCTCTGCTGGACTTAGTTTTTGCTTGCGCGTCTCTTCAGTTGTTATTATTATGGAAATAAGCATAATAGAACATGTATCATATGTCTACAGTTGAGATGGATGGGCTTGCTTATCTGGTGTAATATGAGTGTAAAAAACGTTAGGGTTCTAATGAAAGTAGAATAACAAACCTAGTCAAATCATCATAATCTCATGATTTTTTTTCTTGTCGGCTTGTCGGCTTCTCCGAATCACACCGAATTTTGTGTAAAGAAAAGGTTATTTTTGGGAGTGCATTAAAAATGGGAGAGAGAGATCACAAAATGAGCTGAACACTGAAAGTACATTTGCATAAAAACGCTCCCCAAAAAAAAGAGAGAAAATGTTTCAAATGTCGATTGCAGATTTTATTTTATTTTTGCCCCTTCCTGTACAAGTTCTGCAAAAAAATTGTTTGTAGTTGCAATTTGCGATAGGAATGATTACTATATGTCGACAACAATTTTGAGCAATTTAGCAATTTTAACTCAGCGTGGCGAATCAACAGTTCAATTATTTCACTTTACACATTTATTCAATAGTTTTTAACGTTGGGTTCTCATAATGCCCCATATGTCTCACCTCGTTATATGCGTGTGACAAGTAGGTAAGTCGCGATATATTTTGAACAAATTCGATTGCATAGAACAAAAAGAGCTGATTATTACTATGTAATTAATTATTGTAAAGTAACCTGGAAATAGTGGGATACATTCCATTACAGACAAGAAGAAGTGACATATCAAGCTAGGTTTGTGATAGCATATATTCAGCACAGAGGTTTGTAAAAGTGTACTTCAAATAAAATAAAAAATGCACACAAATTCAAATAATAACAGCCCGGAAATTCCAGACAAAACAAACTGAGAAATAAATCTTATTAGTAATAATGATTATCTACTGTAACTGTAATGCTCTGACTTCTGAACCATTACTACATGTATGTACATATGTATACTTCTAATAATGCACAAGTTGCTCACACTTTCGCCGAATCGGAATAAAATGTAATACGACAAGTACACAATAACAATTTAGAAATTCGTTGAAAAATAAAATTACATTATTTTACGTAATTTTTCAAAGAAAATTTATTAATTTCTTCTTTCTATTTCATTATTTGTAATACCTAAATAATTTTCCAATTCATATCTACTTACTCGACTGTTGTACTGTAAAAAATATTAAAATTGGTAATATTGATGTGTGCATTCTACATTAAAAACGACGTTCATTCATTCAGAAACGCGGCCAGGTCAGCGATGACACAATTATTATGCTACAATAATCTATAAACGGTAATTATGATGACAACTCAATAATAATCTCCTTCAAACGATTTTACATGTCATAAAATAAACTTTTATACGGTCAGCAAAATAAAAACGGAACGGCTTGACATATAGCAACTACGTACATATATGCTTCCTGAAATTTAAACTTTTGTAGGCCTTTCCAATATTTATTTTTATTGCACGCCAAGGAAAAAAGAACAACACAACAAACCAAATATATATCAAACATAAAACCAAAGTCATTATATATTATCTCTCTGTGAATAAAAGTTTTTATGAATTGAAGCACAAAAATACATCATATAATAATAACCTTTAGCTTTCAGTTTAGTTCCTTTTTTCTTTGCTGATGATTATCCTATTATTATGACGCCTTGTTTCATTTAAACACTATTTTGATCCTGCTGGATCTTTGAAGGGACATCTTATTCAGGCAGATTTTTTTCTATCCCTTTTCATGTCTCATTGCTACATCCACAAACTTCATAACTTTGGTTGGTACAATATTATAACTGAAGTGTACAACATTACGCTCGTGCTCTCAATTTTCTTATTTTTCACGTTTTCGAGTGCATTACAAGATTTCAAACAATATACCATAGACATAATAGAAGTTTACTGGGGGAAACGCTCCCCAGACAAGTAAAACTAAATGGTTTTTTTTTATTTGTTTCACTTTTCAATCAGTACAGACCTCATCATCATCAACATCATATCACGCTCGTGATGCTCAAGTATTATTCGTTTTTATTATATGATTAGTATTTCCCCTGCATTAAGCTCATTTGATCTTCAGGGTCGATCCTTCAAAAATGTCCATCATAAATGTTGTACACTACACTTTGCACTATATGTATAATATGCGCTCTTCATTTTACAACTTTAGATGTAATAATAATCATCATCATAATACCATATTACCATCATCATCATATAATCAGGATAAGGGTTTGGGTCATTATAGCAAGAAGGGAATTAAAGGATCTTCTCCATGTCCATTGTGCCTACACTCATTTTTATTTTCTTGTTTTCTTCAATCATTTTACAACCTTGTTTGGGTTTGCTGCGTAACGACGATAGAGCCAGTTTTGTGTGTGTGTGTTGAGTCTACACAGTCATCGCTAGTCAGCTCACTATCAATCTTTCACTTAACACTAAAAACACCATGTGCAACGCTCAAAAATGTGTATTATACTTCTTGGTTCTTTTGGTGCATCCCTCTGCTTTGGTTTTGAAAAAAAAGAGAAGCTTTTCTGAAAATTATTGTCATCATGAAATGACCACTTGTCCGTTATATTGAGCCCACTTTTTTCCTATATGGTTCTTAGATAAGAGAGGCGAAATGCTTTGAAAGATGGGTAGAAAGTCTTTTATTGTGGGGAGAAGAAAGAAGGGATTGATCAACATTTAACAACCATCACGTTATTGAACCGAGAGCAATAACTCATAAAAGTCTTTTGCTTCTTAACCGCTTACAGCATATAATACTTTTCATCATACACAATACACATATATGTACATGTTAAAATCTTTGTAACGTACTTTAACGTTGCAGGGCTATAGTTTAATTTCTATCTTTATACAGGGTCGATATTTTGCTATGCACTTTTCTGCATGTTGAGTCAAAAGCGATTTTATGGTAACAATTGCCGCGTATAGTTAAATTTTTAAAAACAGTCCAATCATAACAAAAAGACAACTTTTAATGAAAATTCAACAGATAGACGAATTGTTCGTAATGGAAAACACGTATCTGACAACGACGCTCATTTACGTGACATACAAGTACATAAATGCATGAACGTAATTTAAAAAAATGTTGGATAGTACAGTGTACATATGAAAGTATGAGTGTATATGCCGTGTTATATGAAAGGTACACATTCCTTAAGGTTTTACTGCTCCTCTTGGGGTATAAAATGAAGGTTTATGATCTTTATTACTTTGTTACCGTGTTATACCAGTTACATCTTCAACCCCCTTTTCGTCAAATATCATAATCATGTTAATAGATGAGTAGATATCAGTGCAATAAATTTTAATCTAGGTATTGTGTCAAACTAAACTGTTGCCTTTATAACTTTAAGGATATAGATTTTTTTGTGCATGTCATATACCAGATGCATGATCCTCGTCCTTTGATGATGGCTTTTGACGCAATTGAGGGGAGAAGTAATAATGTCCCTATTGTTAGCACTTATTAGCATATAATCTGTTTGTCCACACAATTGGCCTAAACTGTCACAACAAGAGTAAGCATTTGAGTGACATTGAGGGAACTTACGGTGAAGTTACTTTTTTGGGTTGTTTAAGAATCTTTTATTGGATTATATACTGTATGTTATTTGGATTTGGATGTTTTAGTTTCATGGATAATCAATTTACGGGAAGATAACCAGAGTTTGTAAGTAGTCATATAAGTAGTATGATATTTTATGCATTTTATTTAAAATTGAAATTAGAGACATAGGAATACAAAGGTAAAGAATGAGCTAAATAATGTCATCATGAAATGCCCACAATATCTGAACGTATACATACAAATATTCGCAGAGTTTCGGTAATACGTGTCCGTTACTTCGTCGTAATGGTTTGATAATCTTTCACAAATCTAGTGAATTGTTTTAGATTACAGATCACGTTGTAAAACAAAATTTGTATCATTTGTGCTTAATGGATTAAAAAAATTACGAACCGATTGGACAACACGTGTCAACATTTGTATGACAAAGGCCTCGCAAGTGACTCCTGTCGCCACTCCCCTTTGAATGCATCCACTGATATGCTCTAAATCACACCAGCCACCAATAATTTCTTGAGCTGCCCAATATCCATAGATTAGCTTTAATAATATTATTAAAATATTATTTTAACAATAAATAGAAAAGTAATTACATTTTTATAAAATATTTTTCGTTTTTTTTATTGAAACTGTATTTCAACTTTTTAACGTTTAGAATATTTAATTCTTTATACCTCAGCAAAAAGTACAAACAACCTAAGTTTCGTGGTGCTACATTTCGTGAACGATAATGCAAATTCAAGTCCCACGGATATGACGGAGCGGTACATATAAGCAAAAATTATATACCTATTATTAGAAAGAAATGAAAGACAAATATTATTGTACTCTTATTAAAGTATGCTTTTGGAGAAGCAGCAAATGTTTATTAATTTTTACCATGTAAAAATATGAACAGTAAAATAGGCCCCAAAGAAATAGTGGAAAATAGAAAACTCTTTGTCTGGCCCTTCATCTTCAGAATTACATCTTACATTTTGATGCATATATACTCCGAAAATGAAACCGAGAGACACCATTCTCAAGAGTAAACTTACCAACTTTTCTATTGGGGACTTTTTTGAACAGCTTGCCATTTTCCCTAAACCCCTGCGGTTAGTTAGTTAGATGAACCCATAAAATAATTTTAGAAAACGTTTTTCAATTTTAAAAGAAATTTATTAAACGAAATCTTTAGTTGATGCATAAATATACATAAGTTTCATAAAAATTAATCCGAGCAAGTTCACTGCGTAATTTACAAAGTCTATGGTGATGATGACAGCTATGTTATAACTACAAACTAATACATTTACTCCGCTTGTTGAATTGACTCGATTCCGAGCTCTGCAAGACTCGAACTGTAACTGGACTCATTTGGTTATTAGACGACTATGGCTGTAAATGTTAACGTTAGAAAAAATTATTTTGCAATCCCCAAATCCATAACAGTAATCATTTAAACTTATTAATCTTGATGCAAAACTTACCTTAACTGTCGGGGAACAACCTCCGAATTGAATTACTTTGCTGTCTGACTTTGAAGCGTGAGTGCTAAAGTCCAAATTCTTTTTTATGGATGAAAATTCATGGGAAACCCTTGATGTATCATTAGGATCTGAAACTGATTCTTCACTCAAAAGATTCATAAGACTAAGAGCCATTTCCAGGTTTTCTGACAGAGGGCAGTGGAGTGATAATTGATCATTTAGCAGTGGCATGAGTACATTTCCCAGGAAAACGAAGAATACGCTGAAGATCATAATGGGTGCATACGAAACAAATCTCTCGCAGATCATAGACGAAGCCGTTCCATCATAACACGCCTATAGTAGTAGTAGAAAAAAGTAGAAAATTGAAATAATCATACATGTTACGTAATACACACAAAACGTCAATAAGAACTTTAAATTAAATACCTCATCCCGGTAATTGATGACGAGTTGCCCCAACCAGCTTCCTCTGCATGTTCTGTCATGATAGCTTTTACAAATATGATTCCACCAAAACCATTTCCACAAAACAGATCCAATGAACCCGGTTAAAGCGCACCAGAGAACCTAGAAAATTATGATAAATGATTTTAAACCCCGGTTCGGTACGCATGAAAATAAAATGACATTTTTTTTTGCTTTTACCACAATCGAGGTGTAAAAGTAATTTGATGTTGAAAATTTCTTCAACTTTTCATTCATTCCCACTATGTAGTTGAATCTGTCCAGCAAATTCCTAAAGTATCGAGGAAAATAGAGCCCCAACACAAGGAAAACTAGTTGAACAAATTCCAGACCCATTGTTATAAAGCTGTACGAGTAAATGACGAAAAGGATAACAAATGTCTTCGCAACAGCATGACCTTCAGTTGCATCTGCAAATTCTTCCAACATCCACTCATAATTTAGAAGGAAGATGATTAAAAATCCAAAGGTGTATCCAAATGTACTGCCATGATTTGCATGCAAACTTTCCCAAAATGTCCATGAGAAATAATTTAGAGAATATTCTCCATCCTCCAAGTGCTTCCTTAGATCTGAAATTTCTTTGGGTGAGATGTCCCCCAAAATGGAGTCTACTTGGACCCTTGGATTTTCACAATCCTCACTGCTAGCACTAGAAAGAGATGCATCGTTTTCCGGTTCCAGCTGATACTTGCGTTTCCGTTCCGTTGGTGAACAAACAAGTGCGTCGTCATCACCATCATGAATTTTGCGTTTTTCCAGTAGCTTTTCCCGGTGACATTTAGACGATTTTCGTTCGGTTCCACTGTCGTCACTTGTTCCATTTTCTTTAACTATCGCATCCAGGCTCCCTGCAGCAAGATTACGAGCCCTGTGTCGGCAACCTAAGAATGTGTCACTCTCGTCCACGCTCTCATCAAAATCCACATTTTTCTCACTGGCTTCACCACCATCCCTGTCTTCGTGTACCTCAAACTTGGTCGCTTTAACATTTTCCAGTTTATCTGTTCCATTGATTTTGTGGGATGTAGTTTTAGCTTCATCTTGATCATTACCACAGCGAGAACCCATGACTGATTTTGATTTTAGCTTCACCAACTTCCTAGTTCCCACACAATACAAAGTACTCAAGTTTAAAAAATATAACTCTAATACACTTTCAAAATCATAGATCTACATGTGCGAATATTCAATATTACAATGTTATACTCGCTGCAGTTTACTAGTACCAATCAGAACAGCGAACTGCGCACAATGGAACTCAAATTATTATATGTGAAATTATTTAAATCAGAGAACAATAATTACTTACCTTTTCAATGAAAATCAAATGCTACTTTACTTCAACAAAGCAAAGCAAAACAATCGAATACAAACTTTAGTTAGTCACCAACCTATTTTCTTTTTAGATAAATACACATTTAAAAAACTAAAATCGAATCCAGCATGTGAAAACTGATTCAATTTTTCTTTTTGTAAACCTCCACCTCGCCAGCAATTTGTAAAGAAAAATCTCTTTAGCAAAGAAAATAAAATTGCATAATATCCGCCGTCGTCTGAGATTTTTGTTTTGATGTGCTGTGTGTTCGCGTGAGGTTGTTGTAAAATTGGTTTGCAAAACTGTTGCTTTTCTTGCCCACTCATTGATTTTTATTGATTGTTTTTAAACATGTGCAAAAAAGAAAGCGATTCCTGAAATCCTCGAATCCAATGAATTGATCAAATAAGCTCAACGCATTTGTTTCTCAAACTAAACTCGCTCTACTTTTTAACAAATACCCTTTAAAAAATTAACAGAACGTTGAACATGATTTGCCGCAATTGCAGCTACGTTTATGATTATTATTAATGATTCGAATTTTGAAGCATAATAAATGGAAACGACCGTAGAATTCTACAGCTCTTGGCCTCCCTCGTAGTTAAACTTCAACCCCAAGTCAGGCGTTACGAAATACGACAAACAAGAATAATTCTACACTAGTTGCATTTGTTCATGGACCTATTAATTATTCTTTATGCAAGGTTTTCATTGGTCACGATTCCCGAATGGCAAATAATATGGCACTAATATCAATTTTGTTGTAATTTTTTAATACATTTATTTCGAATACGTAAAGCGAACCAACATAATATAAAATGTTTGCAAATAAAGTACAACAAAAGATAAAAAATTATCTCCTGTCCGTTTTTCCAGTTCCTCTCTTTCCTGTAAACAAATGTTTGGGTTTCAAATCAAATATATGTCGATCTCCTTCACCCTTTCTTGCCAACTTGGCAATTCCCTTTTGTTGTGCCTTGGCCTTATGCTTCTGCAACTTGTTCTTCATCTATTAAAAAAACATTTAGATTTGTAAATAATAGGTAATAAACAACATGATTTTAAAAATTGAATCTTTGTTTGAGAAACTATTTTCTGTCACTTACAACAAGATCCTTAACACCCATCTCGTCTCTTGGTGGTTTTGACATAGAGCGCGACCGAGATCTTGCGGTGGACTCCTTTCGCATTCTCTTCTCTGCTGGAGGTCGTGATCTGGTACGACTCACAGATCGCGCAAAATGGGCCTGTTCACAATAAATTCAATATCATGAGTTTTCATGGAATAATTAATGATAGTAATAACATGTGCGTTCCAATGATTTTACTCGCGTACGTTTGGATTATTGGTATCAATGTCCACTCCGAGCTCGCTCATCTTTCTCTTAAGACCAGCAACAGAACGTTCCCTAGTTTTAGCAACAGTATTACGAGGCATAGTTGGTTTTCTGCTGTTCTTCGTCAAGTCTCGTTCGATCTTTATTGCATCAAAAAAATAAAAAGTTATGAATGTGATATGATTATGATAAGAAGCTAATGATTAATTACGTTTATTAAATAAAAACAGTAGTTGCTTACCCTCATTATTTTCTTCTTTTCACGTATTTTTGATGCCAGACCACGAATATTTTGGGTCTCTTCGTCTTCCTCCTCATCGGAATCATCATAGTATCCTGCTTCCGCACGGAGGTCTTCCTCCCTTTCCAGTTCTTCCAAACGCTGTAGATAAAAGGATACATAATCAATAATTGATAATAAAATTTATTATTTAAACTAATTTGTAAATTTCGGAAACAAACTGTTTTTAATAAATGAATCTCTTGTGAATCCCACTCTACCTTTAAAATATCTGGGTCGATGTAATCAGCGATATTATGTCCTTCCCATATTTCAGGAATTATGTCATATTTCATATCTTCAGGAAGATCGTAGTGTTTCTTAAGATCCAAAATATAATCATCGCCGAGTTCTTCTTCTATATCCTTTTCTAATTTTTTCTTTGGAAGAACACCATCTATCAACATGGCGTGCTTTCTTAACATCACTTTCTCTGCGAGACAAAAGAAAAAAACATTTTAGAAAAAGGGTCATAATAACCCAACCCCATATTCTAAAAGTTAAAATGATTTTATTTATGAAGTGAACTAACCTGGAATGAACGGCAGCCGTTGTTTGTCATCCCGAGGCTCTGGCATTGCAACATGAACCCGATTCAAAAAGTCATTTACTTTTTTGGTACGCATTTTTGATTCAATACGGAAAGTTAACAGACGTTCGCATGCCTGCAAACCGAATCATTACAATTATTTTTACTGTAAAAATTTTACACATCATACAGGTGAAAAATTCAACGATTTATTAAAATGATTCAACTTTACCTCTTGCTTTACAGTCATTACACCATCTTCGGTAAATGTACTCATTTCCAGCATCAATATATCAGGATCTGATACGATTTCATCCATTGCACTCTTTTTCTCTGCATTTAAGTCTTCCATTCGAATGACATCCGTCTTGTTCAATACAAATATCAATGGTTTATTTTGAAACAATGGTCGAATATTGTTGAACAAGCTAATTTGCTGTTCCAGAGAGTATCCACATTGCTCAGAAGGATCTGCAACGTACAGAACTGCTGCACGGAGATGAGCTAATGCCGTGATCGCCTATTGAGTTTAACAAAAGGGTAAAAATGATGTTATTTGGTTGATTTCAATCAAAGAAAACAAAATGTCTAATGCCTCAAATTCAATCGTTTATTACCTGCATTTCAATAGTATTACGATCCTCTAAAGGATGATCCAAAATACCCGGTGTATCAACAACTTGCCATCTAAATGTTTAAAACAAATTACATTTAAAATGGGCCACATCTTTCCTATCAAATATTTCCTGTCAAGTATTCCATGTCCATTATTTCTAATTACCTCAAATATTTGTAATCAGTGTGCCCCACGTATAAGGATTTAGTTGTAAATGCATAAGGCTGTACCTCCACATCCGCACGAGTAATCTAGCGAATGAATTGTTTAAATTAAAAATTTACACCTTTTCTAGCATAACAATGTTGGCTATGGCTAACCATCATTCAGAATTATTACTTTCTTGAATAATTAACAGGTATTGTGTATTCCTTTCAGCTAAAAACAAATGTCATCAAGGATTCATTTCGCGTCACGTCAAGTGTTAATTTATTGCTCATTTCATTACTTACTTATCAATCAAATGACGACACGTGTTAATTTGGCCAAGAGCTAACTTGTAATGATCTTTGTCGTATAACACATTCATTAAGTCAGCATAAAATGGATGCACGTCCTGAAAAAATCAAAATTACAATAATATAAAATCAATTCAAAAGCAATATTTAAAAATCTGCTGCTACTAATAACAGGTTACGTGATAGAAGATTCTTTTACCTCAAGCTTTGGAAATTCCTGGATGATCTGAGACAAACGTTCATGGAAGTTAGATTGAGTGAATCGGACTTTACGCATGTAAAACTGCCTGATTCGCGTGATTTTATAATGCTTGTGGATTATTGTAGGGGTCTTCCTCTGGGTCTTCGAAAGTGTGATGTCGATGAATTCCTTGAAATTTAAATTTAAACAAAGTTTACTTTTTGCATCATCAAAACGAAAACACATATGCCACACTCATCTTTGAAATAAAATATTTGAATGAATTATTAGACCCTTACCGTAGAGGTCGGAACCACCGCTATCTTTTTGAAATTGTACTGTGACATCTTGCCTTATTATTTTGGCCAGTGACACAACAACACTACTCAGAAACACGAGTTAAAACTGGAATCAAATTAAATGCCACTCAAGTGAGCCATCAACTTGTACTCCTCCTCACCACCACCTGACGATGACGTCTTCACAACTCCGCAGACGGTACTCAACTACAGCCCTAATTAAAACAGAAGTAAAAAAATAAACACACTACATTTAGAAATCAGTAAATTTATAAAATTAATCATTCCATGATCATGATCATTGATCATCATCATCAACATGCTGTGTGCTGTGCTGCAAATGTCTAAGAACTAAAACCTACACGTACACATATATGGCAAACTACATGCTAAAAAAATTCCAAAACAGTTGATTTAATCAAATTATCTTCATATGAATAATTAAAACTTTTACCGAAAGATAACTGCAACTAAATTTAATTATTGAAGGTGAAAAGTAACAATAATATTGAAATGTTCAAACTTCAAACACGTGCTCATACACCACACAAGCCGAGTATAAAACTAAACAGCATACCTTTTGGTTTAGCATGATGCTTTCATAAAAATCCGCCTAGTGCTCGTCTGTGCAACGTACCCCAATGAGAATTGTGAATGCATGAACAAAGACAGGTACATGCTCAGCACAAGCGTCTTTTCAGGAAGCTGATATAAAATATTACATACATCGAATTTTACTACAAAAATGCTAGAAACCTTTGAATTTTGAATGCACAACATTGACAAAGATCATCATTAATTTATAAAATGCATTAATGCATATTTCATATTCCACAATGACATGATCAAAGATGAATTTATTATTTACTATGAATTTTAATTGAGATAAAGTGTGTGATTGATAAAGACTGGAAAAAACCGCACCTTAAATACGAGCAAGAAAGTTATTTTACATTAATCAATTCGTGAATAATTACGATTTTATCGGATTACATGCGCCAGCCATTTTTATTAGTTTTAGTCAATTAAATATCATGTTCGTAGCGAAATTCCAAATGTATAAAATACTCACAAAAGTCACAAAGTTATTTCGCAAGGCAATTGATATGATGTAACAGATTCATTTATATTTATTAATTATTATTATGAACAAATTATATCTATTATCTTATTATTTTTCGGTTTTTAAGATCTAGATCGTATCTAGAATGCTGGCGAAAAATGCTGACGCTGTAAAAACAATTTAAAGAAACCTTGTATATACCTAACATTTTTTTTGAATTACACAAAAAAATGATGCAGCAATGAAAAATGTAAAGTTATTGCAGAGCCAATCGCAATCGTCTTCTGTTCTAATGGAACTTTATTACTTTATTTATGACAAAATATTTATTTATTATACCTACCTCTATTCCTGTTCTGAGATAATAATTTTCAAAATAATAATTTTTATGTTTGCTACTTACGAGTAAAAGTGAGTAATGTCACAAAATTAAATTGAATAGCACAAGAAATCCCTACTTAATTATCTTGCTGACATCCGGATGAACAGAAACAGAAGGTGTAATGTTTTAACTGATTTCTTTGACCATTTGACCAACTAATGTCAGAGTGCAAGGACTTCAGACCAAAAAGAGGTGTAGCTATAATAAAATTCCAAAATGCGAATACAATCACACCACAATAAGCTAATTATATATAACAAGCAAAGCAAAATGCGTTAAAAATTTCAAATTATGAAAAAAGGAGCGCAACAGTTCTGCATGTCAAACCAGCATTACAAAGCAAAGGATACATGTAAACAGGAAATGATTGTTAAACTGATTTTACACTGACGTTTTCTCAATAAAATTGTGTACTTCTGTGACGAAAAATTGGCAGTAAAAAATGTTTCGTTAAGGTACACTCACAATTCACATAAAACAAAATAAAAAGTAAAACTCAATCAAACATATATATAGACAAAACAATCAAAAAAATTTCATATTCGTGCCCATACATGTCCAACTGTACTGTGTGGCATCACATCAGTCATAAAAATAGCACATTTTGAAACATTCAATCAAGTTCGCATACCCGACTTACTTGCATTGCATTGTGCTAACTTGACTTCATAAAAATAAGGACGATCATTTTTTGAATGGACCATTCTTCACATCTCGTCCTCGTCTCATCACCGTGATTCATATTCAAAGTGCGTTCATGTATGCAAGGTACATTATTTTTGCATTATGTCTTCAACTTGATAAGCAAAAAAATCAAACAGGACATGCTACAAACCCAGTGTTGTGTGTATTGACTGTCGTTGTCGTTGTTTGCACTTGCACTGTGCCTGCAATGCCACCGAACTTTTCGAAATCAGAGAGATTTGACTTGCCAGCAAAAACCCAACATAGGAACGAAGAAAATGGAGTGCATGAACATGAACTATTGCTTTTGATCCTTTCCTTCATTTTATCTTGCGTTAGTGTTATGCACTTGATTCGGTCCTACAGCATTTTAAACCCTAGTATGCGTGCAACAAACATTACAAGATCTACGGTTATGTAGAGCTATGTGTAATGTTCTGAAATTCTTAAAAGAGGACAGGTTGGTTTGCTCTTTGCTACGTGTTCATGCCTACTATACTTTGAAGTCAAACGAGTACAATGTTGCATGTGAAGCTCTGAAAACATTTGCAGGGGGCTTCTAATAAGTTGCATACTACATAAAAATCATCAATACCGTGTACCGTATATTATTGACTCAAAAAAGGGTTGAGTTGTGCTATGGAGTATTACGTTTACGAGATACATACTTGGTTCATAGCACTTCTCTGTAAATTGTAAAACCTGATATTGCTATATATATGCTGGTGAAATAATAGTGTATATCGTTGTAATCCTCATATAACGGCCTCCATGTAGCGTTGGTTTGCATTTGACACAATGATATCATCACAGCAACATTTTCATACATCCTTAAACATATAACAGATCAATTTTCACCGTTAAAAAAAACACGACTATATTATTAATTTGCTGAATGTGGAAGTTTTGTAGATTTTAAACTTACATCAACACATCATTTATATCAGTTTCGAAAGTTGTTTTTGTCATATGACAGATATAAAGTTTCTGTAGGTATTATGTCTGGATAAAAAAATTGTCTATATGGTCGATAAGACAACAAATTATTACAACTGTAAACTTTACTTTAAACCGTTTACAACTTTACTGTAAACCTTATTTAAAGTTTAATTTTGAATTTGTCGTGAACCTTATTTTGGCCGTACCACAATCAGTGAAAAAGCCGAGTTTTTTAAATGAGAATATAGTGTACTTAATGCAACTTTAAATTAATATTTTTTGCTATTGGCCATTCTTCTAACCAAAACTCATTTTCCATATATGGCATGCCTTTACAACGAGATTTCACTTTTAGTGTACCTAGTTTTACTTCTAGTTAAGTCTCTGGCTGG
>JAHZNC010000840.1:0-12730 GCA_027744095.1 Zhuqinia jingwanae | reverse complement strand
GCCAAGTCTGAAAGTTGTCTGCTTTCATATTTTAATTTCAGTGACACTGAAAATAGCTGCATCATGTCATGGCTAATGGGATTTTGGTGCAATCACTGATTTAGGTAGTACCTACATAATTTTTATCTTAATGCTTAAGTACATAAGTATTTCCTGACTACAAAACTTTGCGAAAAAAAGACAAATTACTCAAAAACGTTTGAAGCCAATATGTTTACTTATAACGATATTGAATATTTGTCAAGTTAATAACATGTTATTTGCAAAATTCCCAAAAATAGCAAATCAATCAAAAAAAAATCAGAAAGCTCCAAGAAGCAGGCCAAAGTTTGTGCCAAATATTCATAAACTACCTATATTTCGTTCAGTGATCCCCATAAAATTATGCTTTAATCGTTATAATTATTTGTTATGATATGTCTGCACGGGAAGGTAGTTGGTTAGTCATAGTTAGTATTATAGCCACTAGTATTTTTTTTATAATATGTTTACAAAGGGACCAGGGGGAATTCATGATCATGTAGCATGATATCCTGTAATAAGGCTTCACATTAAAATGGAAATCATGGACACTGGTTGACCTCGTTAGTAGAATGGGTCATCTTTTTGCTTGATAAAAAGATACATATACTCGCATTTCATAACGTGTTATGTCACCCTTACAACAATAATGCATGATGCGATGGCGTGTTTTGCTTCCGCATTGCCATTTGAGCCTGAAAAGCTATAAAATTATTAATCTTCATCTTCATAGGTATATAATTCCTGTATGCTCAGGAATGCAAATAAGATTGAATACAATAAAAGTGAATATATTTACAACTATTACTGGATAATATTCCACGTCATCACAACAACTACCTACTACTACATATGTTCAAATTGTTGTTAAAAACTGTTGACATGTTCATAATTTACAAAATGGTATACACGAATTTTGACATGTTAACAAAAGGCATGTTTTGATAATAAACCACTGTTCATCATGGATGAGCTAAAACTTGCCAAAATTTAAATTTGTATATATGTACACAACAGTTATAATAACAATAATAATGTACAAACAATAAAATCTATCGTTATAATCATCAAAAAGGTGGGTGTGCCATAGACGTTGTATTTATGTACGTTGTACATAGCAGGCAAGCCAGGTATATGGTATAATTAACATTTCATTGTCATGATCAAAGTCAAGGCAATATTATTGTCTTTGTACATATAATATTGCGCGATTAACATCCTCCTCCTGCAGTAGCAATAAAAGTGAAGAAGAATGAAAACGACCAAGTTCTGCTGGCTATTGTACAGAGAGTGAATAATTTGCCGACATCAAAGTTACCTCATGTTTTGATGATGACTACTAACTAACTGTGGTGGTGCCTTCTTTCTTGATCCGTCACATACATCAATGTACTACACTGATGCTGCTGCTGTTGATTCTCAAGTTTTCTTATCACGTTCCTCATATATCTTCCTTGCAGGGTACACCATGGTGTAATCTAACAATTGCGGTGGGCATACATTATTACCATATATCATCATCATCATCATGAAGAATATTTATTGTATAATGCTAGCAATTGGACACAATTATAATTATAACTAAATTTTTGTATGTAACAACACAAACATGGCCGGAGATATTCCTGGTTATGAATTTAGGGCATGTGTGCAAAAATAAACCAAAAGCGTGTGGGGCCAATCCTACAATATTCCTCAGGACATACCATAACTTTTGGATATCCTGTTGTTGGGTCACATAATAACTGCATGTAGGTGGCATTACTGTTTTATTAGACAATAAGTTTATTATCAATGTGATCATGATTATTCATAAATAAAACGTATTACGTATCGTCGTCCATCGTCCATATAGTTCTCATGGTTTACTAGTACTTTATTATAGTAAATGCTTAATGAAGTGCAATGCCCATATTTGTTGAAACAACCTCGTCAATAATATTTTATTAATTATTATTGCCACCTTGACCATGGCAGAAGGCAGTAACAACTTGGAGAATTCTCATATATACCTATACCATATATGTTCAGTGGCTCTGTTGGCTACTCGATAACTACGCCATTCCAATTAAAATCTACTCACGACAAAGACCACCGCAGCAATGCGGTAGTGCATAAAGTAATTGTTTGCAATATACTCAAGAAAACAGAGTGTTGACTAGTCAAACTTGAAATTGCCGGAAGTTCAATGTTTTTAAGCTTGTCAGGTGCATTTTAATTTTTGTGCAATTTGTATTATTTGCACATTGCAAGCTTCTGGAAGTGCATTCCATATCTAATTTTAACTTGGCATGTTTATGATAAAAGCAAATTGACAGACAGATAAAATATATACGAACTGATCTGTCATTCTAACTGTAGCTTTTACAACGTAAAGTGTTTAATCAAATATCCAAAAATGTTATCAGCTAGCTGCCACACTATATTTTCAGTTTCATTGCCAAAAAATTGCTCAACTTGGTCAACAACACAAGCTTTACCTTTGATGTTGGTTTCGACTCTCATATTATGTTAATTCTTCGTATTGATTTGGAGACTTAACTTGTGGCCGAGAATTTTTTAAAGTTTTTTTTTCAATTATATATTTATTTATTTTTCAATAAAAAGTTCTTGACCTGAAAATATAGTGTTGCTTTGAATGTTAAGGAAATTATGGATATATTTTGACATTGAAAATACGAACATGGTACATTATTTTTAGAGGGTGTCTCTAAACAGTCAATAATATTTTATAAATTTACATACTGATTGTGAATTTATAATGCTGTATGCGACATTGCACTAACGTAAAGGGACAAATGAGTACTTTCATTAGCAATCTCGAAACAAAGAGGATAAACATGAAAATTATGCAATTAGCGGCGACTGCTCTTTAAAATTCATGAGCCATATAATACATAATGATTGTTACGTACTTACTTACCATGTAGGCGAGGATAAACAGAGTTTTTGTGCATGCCTGATGTATTTGCGTACTGACCTCCACACTTAAAAGTGAGAATAAGTATCTCGCATCCAAAGAAAGACACTTGTGTACACATTAATGCTCTTTATTTACAGGATACGGCAAATGAACAAATATTTATGTGTAGCGCCATGAATCTGTTCTTCTGAGGCTGTTCTACATCTATCTTAGGATTTTGTATCTCTTGTTTTTTTTTGCCAATGACAAATTTCACAACCATCCCAGGTCATCCTATGTAAAATGGTCAATAGTAAAATATTCTCCAAGACAAAGAAAAATAGTGGGTCAATGTAAATGAGAAGATGTCAGGCATTCAGGGCTAAAAAGAAGAGATGAGCAACTTACATTGTCCGGCAAATTTTGTGGCACAATATTTTATGCTGTTGTTGGTCATATTTTATGCTAATAATTTGGATGTTACAAAGTACTTACAAGAAAGGACTGGAACCGAACCTAGAGAGATTATCACACTAATTTGTAGTTTCTGCACTTATTGCAGCGCTATTTTCGGGAATATGTCTGTACAGTCTGTAGTCCCTCATCATTCTCAGTATTCTCACAGTCAATGCAATGCTCGGACTCGCAGGCAGGGCTACCCTAACCGTACCTCATTTTGATTTTTGACAATAGGGTGCCACTTCATTGTTGCTCTATGGCGCGTAATTGTTTTTGATATGTCACCATAAATGTTATGCTATGTAAAATGTTTTTATGATATTTGGTCGTAAACGATTATTAAGTGTGGATACCAACGACGTCCAGATTCTGGAATCCAGAAGCAGGGGAACATGTAATGTAGGAACAAAGCATAGGACAAAAGTCATTTCGTTTGATCATCATTGTCCAAAACTTAGTGTATTATATCTACTTCCATTATAATTCGGGAACTATTTGTTTCATGAATTTATTAAATTACAAACGGTGTTGCGATTTTTGATTTTTGTGATATCATTTTTTCCATCTCTGAATTATTATTCTAACAACATGGCTAAGACACGGGCCCTATCACCAGAACATAGTCCTGTACAACTGGCTAAAAAGTCGACAACCCGACAAGCTGCTGAGGCTGTTACTAGATTTGACAACGCTCATCGTCCTAATACAGCTGCTACAAAGTTTCCCTCGGAAACCAATCGGGGGAAAAGAGGAATAAATAAAATTAATCAAAATGGTGGAATCAGGAAACCAAGAAGATATAAGTAGGTACCGATATATGCATGGGCATAAATGTCACTTACTTGCCTTTCGATTCACTACTCAGTTCCATCGATTGTAAAAAATCATATTTTCAATAGTTTGTAAACCTTTTATTTCAGACCAGGCACAAGGGCACTTAAAGAGATAAGAAAATATCAAAAGTCAACAGAACTTCTAATGAGAAAATTGCCATTTCAACGGTAAACTGATGAGCTTCTATCCTATTATTTTTTTGCCAGCAAGTAAATCATATTTTAGCATTAAGATCATAGTTGTGTCTCAAAATGGTAACATGTCTTCGTTAGTCTTCCTCTGTTCAATTTCAGGAGGTTAATGATCCTTCTATAGGATGACCTGCTGTGTAGTGCTATTTTATTTTAAAGTACTATATTCCTACTTGAATCCTTTATAGAATCGTGAAGGAGATTGCCATGTCATACAAGTCTGATCTGCGTTTTCAATCTGCAGCAATAGCAGCATTGCAGGTATGAGATCTACACACGCATGGAGAGAACATTAAAATTCCTGATATTATTAGCTGTTTGTGGAAAAATCATGTCAATCCGTATGTAAGTTTTCATTTTTTCTACCTCGTTCAATCATAACTCTAATTACTAACCTCAAAATTAGAAATAATGCAAATGGTAGTCCAGTCCAAAGCAAAGTCAAACCATTTAATCTAATCTAATCAATCAATCCAAAAAACATTTAAAAAATTAAAATACGCCAATTTAGTGTATTCAAATTCTGGTGTATAGACATGATCCGTCAGTGTAGTTGAGTTTTTTTGTGATATCATCCAGGAATAATTTCATTTTTACTTATATGAATGATTGTGATAAACTTATATTTTAACGAATAAAACTTTAAAGTCGCAACATAAAATAAAACTTTTCCTGCCATCATATTATAATCCTTAGGTATAATTTAGTAAATTACATCGAAAATTGTACATAATAATTTGACACTGTGTCAAGCTCAAGAGTCAAGAAAACTTGTAACATTCAACATTTCATATCATCATATTATACAATCTGGGTAAAGTACGTCTTCATAGTGTTCATAGTTCATAGTATGCATCTCTTGACACTACTATTGCACTGGAACTTCGTGTCTAAAAACCCCTGAACGTTGTGCTCATCTAAGCGCTGTTTTCAGTATAAATGGCTTAATTTTCAAGTGAGCCCAAACATGTATTCTGCCTTGTGCTGTGAAAAGAGGAAATTGATTTTTTTTCATCATATTTACTACGAGTACAAGATCACAAAGGTGAATATATGTAATAATAGACTTTAAGCATACGGCATACATGGTGCATTGCCACTGAATAATGCATTACATAATATAGACTTCTCACGTAAACTCAGAACCGCAAAGACGAGAAAATAAAAAAAAATGTCTTAGAAATTTTCAGTTTACAAATTAAATGTACGTCTAGACATACTGCAGTTCACTTGACGTGGGACACACCATGCATTTTTATACACAAAAGTAACATATTATGAGAAGTACAGGATAGCAGTTTTTCTTCGTCAGGATATACGACGACTTGACCTGCTAATTTCACGAGGTTAATGAGTGAATCCTTTTGTTTACAAGATGACTTGTTGTTGTGTAACGTTGAGTATTCTTAGTTTATGTTACCTGACAAAACTCTGACATGTGCACTACGTCTGGAACGACACTATATAGATCTATAACATAAAATCCAGGTTAAAAGTTTGCATAAAAAAGTCCATAGTCCCGTCAATACATAAGGTCTCTTATTTAAGGCATAAACATACGACAAAAATTGCTAGCAGGTCAAGTCGTAAAACTCAATCGCAACTTTAAGTGTGTCACTTGATAAGACGTACAAATTAAGAAGGAGTTCGATTCGAACGGGTACTTTAAAACCTGCATGATTCAGCAGCGCTTATGATGATCCATGCATACCGGATCTTGCAAAATATGTCAACAAAATGGTCTCACTTATGGAACGTTACACCACATTGACTCAAGTCTGTTCTGTCTCCATACTCGACTCGTGACTACTGCTTTCAGATTTTGATTTAAATTTTGAAAATGTGATTGTGCAAAAAAAAAAGTTTATTTTCAACGATTGTTTGTTATTATTATAATTTTTTACAAATCATTGTGTACTGAATTAAGAATCCTACCATATACATGCCAAGTCGGAAATAGTAATGCAAGCCGATAGTCAAGCACGTGTTTGCTTTACATAATTCGGTTCAGTAACTTTTAAGATGGAAATCCACAAAACTCGAAAATTAAGCATTAGTGATTTGCAGCACTGTAGTTTAAAAAAACAGATGTATGTATGAACATGTTTGTAACTAAATTTTGATAGCACATAGATGTTCCTGTAGAGTAATTAGAGTTATTGTTGGTGCTCAACCACTATCGTATTACAATACATATTGCCCAAATGACAATGAAAATGGCGATACTTCCCGGAAAGGGGAAGGACGAATCAGCCCCGTCGTCATCCAACTCCAGAAGTTCTTCAAGTAGTGCTAATAAAGGGACTCCGACGCGTCCTCGACCTCCGGTGAGTTAGGATTAACTTTATTACTTTGATTAATTCATATATAACCCACCGAATAGGAAGCTTTATGCAACGTTTCATTATACATTGTAATGGGAAAACTATTAATTCATTTGAAAGTCACATCGTAATAATAATAATAATATTTTTTTAAATAGGCACTTTGGACTGTTAATGAATGCAAGCTTTGGCTTGGAAGACATTGTGGAGACATAGGTGTTCAATACTCTGAGCTTTTTCACAAGGTATGCAAATAGAAACAAAAAAAAAAAATGTTGTGGTTAAATTATGCAATTTCAATTGCTAATTCAACTATGCTTTAACCTATTAATTGCAGAATAATGTGAATGGGAGGGCGCTTCTCAGAATCAACGCAATGGCGCTGGAAAGGATGGGCATAATCAATCCAGTGCATAGGGAAGAAATTTGGAGAGAAATTATAAAGCTCAAATTAAAATCCGATGTGTTAGAATTAAGAAATTTAGAAAATCAAATCACTGCAAATAAATGATTACAGTCCAGCATAGTGGTAAAAATAGTAATAATAATATATAGTACGCGTAATTTATTCTATTTAATGTATGTATATAGTCGTTACATTTTTATTTTTGTGGATTTTGCATAGTTAGTAGTTTTACAGTCTTAAATCGCTTTGTTGTGAAAATTGTTCATCTGTAATCCTACAACTATATAAATATTTATTTATCATTGTTATTCCTTTTTGTTCAGTAGCTCTAGATACATTTGCGTTTTAATTGTGCTTTATACCTAAATATAGTGCAGTGCATTAAAAAAAATTCCGGAAAATCACACAAACTCTTTTATTATTATTATTATTATGGTTTCTTGAGTGCAAGGGATCAACATGAAGAAAATTTTATGTAGTTATTGTGTACACTACTGTGGGTAAAGAATTGACTTTCTTATTAGTTCCACAACTGCGCGCTTTATACACACTTTTGCTATTTGGATTCTAATAAAGTATATATATATATATATACACATGTGCGTGTGTCACAATTTAATTTATGTATATTCGGATAAACTACATATTTAGAGACTTAAAAAGTATAATCGTGAAATGTACCTTTTATAAAACCCTGACGTATGTAAATAAGTGATATCTATGAATGTTCATTGTACATATTCAATATTATTATAATATATAAATTATATCACTGCTGTATACGCGGGAAATTTTATATTTATTATTATTTATCGTATACGAACTGTAATATATATGTAGTTTAAAAAAAAATGTTGGTGATATAATGTACGCCTCCAGTTATTGGAGTGCTGAAAAAAATATCGAGGTTTGTGAAACATCTTCCGAAACATTTGAAAACAAGTTAAATCCATTAATTTGAACATTGACAATTCAATATCTTCTTAACCAAATGACATGTTTACACGCTGGTCTTGTTCCCTAATATGTGGAAAATACGTTAATTACAGCTATGATAACATACAATTAATTAATATTATTGATCAACAACACCATCAAGCAATATTCTCCTGTTTCTCATTATGTAATTGCTTGCAATAACATATACAAAAATTGTACTGACAATGAGCTGAAATAAAAGTGTAATTATCAACTCCTGACTTATTTTTTTGAGCTAAATCTAAAATAGTCTTTTCATAAACATATTCGTATTAACATTTCATCTGACATCATATAATCAAACGGTAACATATCATGGTGTCATGGGTGTGGTTTGTTCATCTTGCAATGCACAGTGAAATTATACTAAATATTTCAACGTAACTGGTCGTCATAAATAATGAAGTAAGCATTTATCATATCAACATTATGCATGTATTATCTTCATTTGCTATTTATCTGTGTCACTGCGTTGCCTTGCAAATGTCTTTAAATCCCCCCGTTGTAAATGAAGACTACCACCAAAAAGTTGGGATGTGTATGTAGTTTATTACCTTACTATGTTTTTTTTATTTGAATTCATACATGCCATATCATATGAATTTAGAAGTGTAGCGGTTTTCATTTAAAAAATATTTTGAAATTGTCATGCTGAAATATTTCAACTGACGATGATTCACGAAAGCGCTTTTCCGAACGAATTTTTCGTACATCCTTAACAAGAATTGCATAGCATGTGTGTACGCATAAATATGAACACTACAATCTTTCCGTGTAACAGTACTATTTTGTTTGACGATGATCCACGAAAGCGCTTTTCCGAACGAATTTTTCGTACATCCTTAACAAGAATTGCATAGCATGTGTGTACGCATAAATATGAACACTACAATCTTTCCGTGTAACAGTACTATTTTGTAGGAAATACACGAAAAGTTCCTCATTCCCTACAAATTTTCGAACTCATTGGCTACTGTGTATTATTTATCAGCACCATTTGACCATAGTTTTGCCATCTCGATCAGTTATTCATTTTGCATTTGTGCCGCTGCTATAGACTTGAGAAAAATTGAGCACTACTTTTATAACTATATACTTCCAAAACACTTGCTGCATCAAAAGAACTTAATTCTTCGAATTTGTAAAATTGTGTGCACACAATACACACCAAATTCTACATTAAAAAGGTAGACTGGTTCATTGAAATATATACTTCCAAAACACTTGCTGCATCAAAAGAACTTAATTCTTCGAATTTGTAAAATTGTGTGCACACAATACACACCAAATTCTACATTAAAAAGGTAGACTGGCTCATTGAAACTAACCAACAACGTGGAGATTTTTATAAGGAAATTGTCTTTTCAGTAAAATCAGAAAGTTATCGCTATTGGGGCTTCCGTATGAACAACAATCTGTATTTTATTTAAGTAATTTGTTTTTGTTTATAGATTGAAAAAAATTCTAAAATAACATTTTACGCAATTATTAAATGTATTTTCAACGGTTATATATATTGTACATATAAGTTGTAGGTATGGCCGGCCAACAAAAAGCAAGCTCAACGTCAACCCAGGAGGCACCTCCTAAATGCGCTTTGTGCAGTTCAGATGCGAATTCACGTTGTGGGGGCTGCAATAAAGCAAGCTACTGTTCCAAGGAACACCAGAAGAAGCACTGGAAAATTCACAAGGGAGAATGCTGCTCATGGAGAATTTGCGAGTCGCCTCTCTTAGGTAGATATTTGGTGGCTGTGCGCGATGTAAAAGCTGGCGAAGTAATCCTCAGAGAGCGCCCAATACTCGTTACACCTCCTAAAGTCACTCCACCCGTGTGCTTGGGATGCTATCGGGAATTCAATATGGAAACCGATGAGCGGTTTCAGAGTAAGAATTTTGCATTTGCATTGCTAAAACAAATTCAAAACATTAGTTCGGTTAATTACTGTAAAGACACCCTCATGGAATATATAATCAAAGTAACGTAAGGTCTAATGCAGCAATCGTATTTTTTCAGAGGAAGCAGTGGAGCCTACTCCATGTCCAACATGCAATTGGCCACTTTGTTCCAGACAAGAGTGCATAAACTCACCTGACCACGAAGCAGAATGTAAAATTGCAGAGAAGCGTGGAGGAGCAAAAATACGCGATTTCAATGTTGACCACCCAGTATACAGGTCGGTTGGGATTTTGCGGGTTTTAGGGCTAAAAGATAGATTTCCGGAGAAATATGATCAGTTCTTAAATCTGCTTTCTCATGTTGAGAAACGACGGCTGGAAGATGCAAATTCTGCAGATTCCAGTTCTCTGCACTCTTCTGCAACAGCTCTAGGGAGATTTTCTGGACAATACCCCGAGCAGCAGTCTGAGATCGAGACTGACAAAAACGTGACAGTGAAAGTCGTGCGGGAGTTCTTCCAACGAAAGGATGCTGATGAAGAGACGATTCTTAATTTGATAGGAATTATTGTAGACCAACGGGCACGAGATTCCTATCCCTGATGCAAATGGACACATTAACAGACGACTTATAGGTTTTCTTTTCATGCATTTCACGACTTTACATCATCATCTTTAGACATAATTTTAACATAAAATGTTACACGTTGTGGGTTGCAGGGGTATACAACAATTCATCTTTCTTGGAGCATAATTGTCGACCAAATTGTAAGAAATTTACACCACAGTCCACCCAACATTCTTTATCAGTTGAATACATAAAATGGCAAAACTATTGAGTTGGCATTTTAATTTATCACTTAGGTGTGAAAGCATTTGACATGGCTGATAAATCAATCGTCATCAGAAGTGCTATTCCCATAAAGAAGGGGACTAATTTGTCCATTTCGTATGTCGACCCCTTGTGGGGTACCAATGATCGTTCCAACTTTCTACAAATGACAAAATATTTTACATGCAAATGCGTCCGTTGCTGTGATCCCACCGAGCTTGGATGCCACATCAGCTCCTTACGATGCCAAAACATGAATTGTGAAGATAAAACTGACGCAATGGTGATTCCCCAAGATCCATTTGATCCAGCAAAGGATTGGATCTGCACTACTTGCAAAGAAACCTACCCGGTCGGCTATGTCTCATCAATGGTGAATAAGATTGGCAAAGATATGGAGGACATTCAAGAGAAGTGGGGAGAGATATCTACAATGGAAGAGTTTATGAAAAAGTCGCAAAAATTTCTGTCAGCCCATCATTTTTATTTGTTGGAAATTAAAGTGGAGCTAGCACAGCTTTATGGACGAACGCCGGATGAGACCCTGCATCTTTTGGCTCCAAAGAAATTGTTAAGAAAAATTCATCTCTGCGAGGAACTTTTACTTGTTTTCAATAAAATATACCCAGGTACACAAAAACATTTATAAATTCTAAATATATATTCATATGCGAGGGCGCAACGCATAATAAAATCAATAAAATGTTGTCATATCATGTAAGCATCATTTATTGATATAATTAAATTTATAGGTTTCAATCGATTGAGAGGGCTCATTATGTATGAACTCCAAGCGGCAGTTTCTGTCTTATCAAAGATAAGGTTTTCTGCTGGAGAAATCCCGTTGGATAAACATTTGGAGGAGCTGATGGTAAGAAAGGAGAACGCTTAAAATTTAATACTGGTATACGAAAATACAATGAACGCATTCTTGAAAAACTTGGAAACTTAACTTTATCCATCCATTCTCGAAATTAATATCTGTATATGCTAAGATTTAAGAATTTACTGACTGATTTTTGAGTGATCAACATTCTCAATTTAATTTGCAGCAATGTGGCAAATGGATGACGGAAGTAATCAAGGTTTTGGGTTGGGAGGCTGAGAATTCAATTGAAAAGAAGCGTGCAGATGGTGCAGCAAGAGATTTGGAACTCCTTAAGGAAATGGTCATGTCCATTCAGGGTGAACAAAATGAAAGTGACACCACCACAGATGCACCAAGCATGAATGATATAGATAACTCTCCGGAACAAGAGTCCTTCATAGAAGAAGTATTTTAGTGCTACAAAACAATTTTTAAAAAATTTGCAGAATATGCCAGCATATGGTCTTTGTACACACCTAAATACATAATAATTCTTTCCCTAAATTTAATTTTTACTGTTTAATTACATGTCAATTTAATCATCTTGTTGCAAGTCATGACCCAGTTTATTGATACTAAAATATAATAAAGTAATTTGAATACAAACAAATGAAAGTCGTGTATTTAAAAACATGAAAATTAAATAGCGTCCAAGAAATATCTTATGGCTAATAATTGAGTTAGATTATGACATACTTTATATTGTAGTCTACGTCTATGGAAGAAAGCAAAGCAAATCCACTGGCTTAAAAAACATATTATGCATATCATTATTGTCTCAGTGCAAAAATCAGTATTTAGTAATGCATACGTTGTATGTATATTCATTGTAGATCGCAGAGACCTGTTTCAAAGATCTCTCGAGGGGGCTCTATAATGTAATGTACGGGATATGTACCCATATCATGAATGCATTTCTAAGATTACAAACAGATGAACAATACGTACATTATATTGATAACAAAATGGTATGCCCACATTACATGAAACACAAAAAATGTACGGCCACAAGAACCG
>JAHZNC010000839.1:0-11663 GCA_027744095.1 Zhuqinia jingwanae | reverse complement strand
TGAAATTCATTATTACCTTAATCCCTCAATCCATTTTCTGGATCGAAATTCTTGTAAGTATAAAGACATATATGATAGCACAATATTATATAAATCATTATTCATGAGTTATACTATTTAAACGATTGGATTAATATTGGTTTGGATTGTAATGTGTCAGCGAAATCGTTTATCAATTGATCCCAATAATCCCCAGTAATATGCATGTTATACGTATATATTGTATTGTATATTATATGTGCACACATGGAATACATAATATATACCAATTGGTGTGCACAAAATTTGCGTTTGGTTTGGAATAGTTTTTAATTAATGCTTTCAATTTCTATTTTTGTAAAGGCAACCAGAAATCTCTTTTTAGAACTCGCTGAACCTTTAAGGGATTAAGGATGAGCGCAGTGGGTAAAACGGTTTGCGAATTTATAGATCGGACGAATGACCATGCCATCCCCGTTCAAACTGACTTGATAACTATTCAACAAGCAGGAACAAAATAAGCCCAGAAAGAAACTGGAAGCCAGGAAATTGCACGTTTCTTGCGATCATGAAGATGAACAACTACAAAAAAAGTATACTGAGTGAGAAAACTACTTTAGACAAGTAGTAGAGAATAGAAAACTATAAAAGTATTGAATATGCATAATATGCAAAACATACAACAACAAACTGTGCTGCAGACTTTGCAGAGAGTCTGTAAATTACTTTGCGTGCTAAATTACATACATGAGTAAGTAGAGAGAAAATATGTATACGAAAGAAAGATGAATTCTCTAATAACAGCAAAGTAATAACATGCCTACTGAAATCATACTTTGAATCTCATCATAAAAAAATAGGTGTTTTCTTAACTTACGGAAAGGATGTGTTTCCTTTGTTCAAGTTGTGGGAACTTGATGATCCTACAGTGTTGGTAGGTTTCCGCCTTGGGAACTTGAACCTGCAAGAGTTACAGGGATTATTGTTATTACTCCTATATATATATATAATTACTAGCCTCTAATCCTCTCTCTCTCTCTCAAACATCTCATCAGCTAATATATATACAGTTTATTATTAGCGAAATGATGATTAAAATGCTCTCACATATTTTCCTACGTCCTACATTATCGTTTGTTTTCTGGATTTTAATTGTTTTTCATATTTCTACTTTCAATTCCTCTTCAAAAAAAACTATTTCAACATCAAATAAATTTCTTTTTTCTTATTTTCTTGCATGCATATTTTGATTGGTAATTTTATAGCTCCTTTTTTACTAGATGATATATATATATATATATTATGTATGGCTCACTCCATTAGACTTGGAAACACGAATCCTTTCTGGAAGATTGAGTTCATTTAAATTATACTAGAGTTATATTACGCTGAAAAAAATGATATATATATATATATTATGTATGGCTCACTCCATTAGACTTGGAAACACGAATCCTTTCTGGAAGATTGAGTTCATTTAAATTATACTAGAGTTATATTACGCTGAAAAAAAGTCATTTTCTCCTGTATAAGGCAAGAAAACTCTTTGTAATATCAAAACTTTTTGTGTTCTTGTTGAAAAATATAATTTGTCTGTTTTTCATCTGCTTTCGAGATAATAATGTACTTATATACTTTTCATGTTGTTTTAGATTGTTATTCGAGCCATGCCTCATTTAATTATAAGTTGGATATATAAGAGGTTTATGATGGATGAAATATTTTCATAATAATCTCATGGGAATATCTACTAGCACTTCTAATTTTCTTTTATTAATGTGAACTTGAGTATATTATACTGCTGTAGTAGTATTGTTGCTTTTGCTTTTGAATCACAGTACAATACGCAGGGAAGTAGTAGTATCAGGGATTTATTCCGTATTTTGTCCATAAACTTACATTAGAATTCACAAAATCATACTGTTGTATTCCATAAGGGTACTTTTCTTCGTCATCCGGATACTTCCAGTGTATCTGTTTGGATGTCATACGAATTCCTTTTGCTCCACGGCTAAGCTCGTTACTGCCATGATATGATAAATGGAAATTTTGTTCCACGCCTTGTGTTGGATCATCGGGTCCCCAAGCCCAGAGCAAAAAGATGGTGTCATCCTGTATAGACAGTGTATTATGGCTCAGTAAATTAATAATATGTCATATTTATGTGTAGGTACATTGCATACGTGCGAATGGAAACTCGGGCATTGCATTAGTTTTATGCGAATTTCTCACTCAACCAAAATTAATAGCAACCCCAAATGTACATATGAAAATAAAGCGTGTTGGTGCAAAAAAATAAATTGGTTATATATTTAATTACTGCAATGATAAAATCTCTGTGATCGCATGTATCCCGTTTTCGTTTGAACACAATCATTGTACCGTGTTCGTTTTCTGAGGCGGCAAGTAGCTCAGCGTCTTGTTGTGGATCCTCAACTGGGGCTCCGTTTGTTTGTGCAGAGTAATCCTTCAATAAAAAAAATACACGTTCACTATTTTTATCCTTTCAAATACGCAATACCTACAACTTCCTTTTTAGTGTTGGGATTTCGTGCACATGTGTCCTTTCTTCTACATATACATATTCACGTGTCAAACCTTTACGAATCTATTGATGTTTTTTTTTCTGTTTGAAATGGGATCAGAAACTTTTGTGTGTTTTTGTACGCTTCCTTTGCTTCTTGTGACAATAGCAAAAGGAAAGCTTAAAAAGTGTTATTTCTGTCACTGTTTTTGTAAAATGTGGTGTGTGTATTATTTATTACCTTTACATGAGCCGTTCCAGCGGAATCTACCCATCCAATATAAATATCACTTCCTGCCATGCTTCCAGTCTGAGAAAATCCTATTCCAATATATCCTGTGGTCGGGCTGCTCATCTCGAATGTGATCCACTCTGGGTCTTTTGTTGTCCATCGCACTTTAATTCCTGATGGAAGTGATACCTCATGAGTAAACTGGAAAACTGTCCCTTTAAACGCACTCACTTGACTATACCCAGAAAATATTGAAACGAGTGCAATCAACCCATAAAGGGTGGGTGAAATTCGGAGAAAATTAGCCATACTGTCAACTTTGTCAACTATAGTGATGTATGAACGTACACCAATCCACACTACTTGTTAACTTGACACAAAGATAGCCATATAGGAATGCACTTGTTTTCATTTCACTTCTTCAAAAAATGACAACGTCATTTTTTATTTAGAAAAAAAAAACATCATTTACAGGCGCTTCGCCTGTATATGTGCAGGAATTTTATTGAAACTCAAAAAAGGATGTATTTTTCTATTGATTGTCGAACTGAATACAAATACAAATACGAACTGATTAATACTGAGGTTGTTTATTTTTAAGAACGATTTTTCTTCTTTTTATCAGTGTTATCAGTGTTGACTGTCCAAGTTGTTTTTGAGGTTGAAGGATTATTGAATTCAAGTCATTGCTTGCGTGAAGCACTACAAAAGCAGGCCATGTGAATGGCAATCTTGCAGAAAACTTACTACGTCGAGGCATGGAATCTGACAAGAATAAAATAAAGTGTTGAAAGCGTGCGTGGTAGTTTGTGTGATTCACATCATTTTAGTGGACACAAAATCTCAGCAGCATAAAATGAATTATGATTGCTTGCAAGTAGTAACAAACAAATTACATTAGCTTTTTCAAGCAAAAGTCTGCACCAACAACTTTACTGTGTCGTCCCGATATAATACAATGCATATTATTGCATAGGCGTCGAGTGATGTGATGGTTTTTTTGTATATGTTCAACTTTCTTACGGCAAATAAATAAATAGCTGGCTACTTCATGAGAACCGGAGGTAAAAGTTCTCACGGTATTTGCTGCGATGCCTTTTAAAAATTACACATCGTGATGAGGCTTCATTGGCTATTTAGATGAAAAAGCTTATTGTTTTACTCTTCTTTCCTTTGAATAACTCCAGAAAAGCGAGTCTTCCTGTACACATACACATTATTACCTATGTTGTATGTACGTACCGACTTTGCTCACATCGACAACTTGATTCTTTTCTTACATCCGTTCTCTCCGCAATAACTGGTATAATTATTTCGTAAACCATGTGGTATGTGCAGATGAGGACACAGATATAATACATATATTTAAAGTGCTATCATACGAGATCATTATTAAATGTTGACGAATTTTTAAGTATGTTTGTATGTATGTATTAGGTATATAGTCAATAGTATGCGAGCATAGCATGGCAATTTCATGAAAAACAATGGTCACATAATCTAATACTTCTGTCTATCCTATATCGTATAAAAGTTCCCTCAGAAATGGTTTCAAGTTGAAAGTTAACATTATTTTAGCGGTGCATGTCTTACAATAGGTCAATTATATTATGTACAGACACACTATAACAAATACATACATATTATATTCTTGATGGTAAATAATTTTTATGATTAATGACTTGATATGCTCAGCTCATCCATCCCAATTTTGAATTGCTTTGGTTCGTTTGTATGATAAAGTTTTTAAACAAGGAGTTTGTCACGCAATATATTTTACTTTTGTAGTTACTTACTTATGTATGATATATGATATCGATAAAAAAAATTGATCTAGAAATGCTTTTTATTTGTTTTCACATGATTTTCAATGCAATATGATTTTACGATCAATAAATACGAACTAGGCTTTAGTCAATAAATATATCTTTTATACGGAAAAAGTATTGTTCTGGAACTTTCTATTATTGGTGCCAATAAGTTTAATGTCCAAGTATCTTGAAATGAAAGAATTTTGACAATACCCTACAACTTACACGTATCCAAGTTTTTCCAAGATGATCCCAAGATGTGTGACGTGACTGCGGTTTCTGCTGGGTCGTGGATGATGCATGATTCTCTATTGTTTTCTTCATTCTCTATTTCACAGCACCGCACCAGCATCCTCTTTCAAATTCTCCAGTGGAACATATTTTACCGTTAAACTACACTATGAATCATAGTCTATGATCAAGGTTCCATTTTGCTGGTTTATACGGTGTACGCGAATGTTGTAGTACGTATAATGTATATCAGGTCAAATAAAAACTTTCATATGCATGTATTAAATCCGTTCCATGTGTTCCTGCTTTGGTGTACTTACAGTTGGACTGTGTGTCAACAGTATTTCCTGACGTCAACTTCAAAGTAACTCGCGAGACATTTCTCTAAAAAATATATGGAATAAGAAAGGAAATTCGCAAACGAAAACAGAGTTCATAAGAAACGAACAATTGATATGGTTGGTCGACTTGTCATGTGCCATATATGCAGGTATATATCACCCTTCTAGTTGTTTCCTTTCATTTCGCCCGGTGAGTCTTTTGTTTGTCACTGGAACAACAGACAAGAGCTGGGAACGGTCTTCCCGGATTCGGATTGGTATGGCTATAATATATATAGTTATAGGTATGGTATGGTTTTATGAACCTCTACCAATGTATACATACAACCAGCACTTTGCCAAAAAGTTTGCCAACCGTGAATCATTTTGTGAATTCCAAGATGTTTACGTCGGGTAACGTGCAAGCAGAATGTTTTTTTAGCATAGTTTGTCTGAAGAACCCATATTATACCTTTGCGATATATAATAACTGTAATCATAATGGTTATAACCATATTTACCTAAGTAAAACAACAATTTAAAGTTATATTATACTTAAAACATTTTACGTATAATATAATAGCACATTATATTCCTTGGACTCATATTATGCATGAAAGCCCTTTTGCTTGACTGTATAGTACGGTGTAAATCATAAAAATTAAGATATATGCAATGCTAATGTTCCTTTAATGTTCACAGCGATTACACTGGGAGGAAAATCATTTTTCTAATTAGCCCGAAATTGCTATAAAATTAAGCGAAAGCATAAAATACTCAAACAAGATTGAGGTTCATCTACAAATATGTTGTGCTCATTTCGTGGGCACTTCTCTGTAGCAATTTATATCCAAACAAACTGCTAGTATAGGTTGTGTCATGAAAGTTCAAGTAGTACACACCAATTTCATTAAATATTGTTCATAGAGTTCAGCAGAGTTATGGAGGACAAAAAAGTTTTATCGATAAAAGGTGGAAGTAAAAGAAAATCTTGTACCTACACCAATTTTCTTAATGGCCAAATGTGATGCACTCAAATTCATAAATCCATATTATTAATATGTGCGATATGAAATTCTAGTAAATCTACTAATATGCTTGATTTCCAATATGTACACCATGATGATGGCTGCTGGTGATGTAGGTGACGCTTGTACCTCACCCACTCAGAAATCCATTAAGAAATCCTTTTGGCAACTCGATTCTCTCCGTTTATATATATGTAAGCATTTCCTAATTCCACTCTTTTATTGGAAACTATATTACTTTCATCAAAAGAGACAAAGACGAAGGAAACGAAAAGAGCCTACGTATACCTACGTGTACATACATATGATGATGATTTTTAATATTGAAGAAGAACTTAAGAAGGACGACAACAAATTAATGCTCTACTCTTTTGTGTAACGCATAAAAGAAATGCCCAAGTTCCTTTTCTTTGTTGTTATTTTGCAATTGTCAACTTCATAGATTGGCTATATACGCAATATTTACAAAATAAACTAACAATGATTTTGGTGGTGAAGGTGTCCACTTGCAGTTATCATTTTTTTCATTTGATACCAAAGATGCTAAATGTTATTAAATCGTCGCATAAAATATATCAATGCGCGCCCCTCTAAAGGAAACAAATTCAATCTCTTGATTTATTTGTATTAAATAGTGCTTTTATTTATTATTTTTTTTAAATATATATTTTTTTATAAAATTGTTTAGAAATTTACATAGATTGCAGCATTCAACTTAATTTAAAAGTGATTATTTGGTTTTTAATATTTAATTAAAGTTAATTACTAGAATTTTTATAGTCAGTAGACCAGACTGAAATACTGTAAACGGCAAGAATGTCATTTAAAATTTGTATTAAGATCGTACATAAAAATTAGCTGTTTTAAGCTTTTCGAAATTGGTTTTTACTGCGATATTATTTTTGTTAGAAATAAGCAAGTTTAACAACTACACTTAATTCACGCCAACACTTTATTTCTGTTATATAGTATTGACACCTGGTAACTTTCATCGTAACTCATTGACATCGTAAAAATCACTCGGCGTTATCACAGATACAGATTGACTAAACTGCACTAGTTGCCTTTAATCAGACTTAAATTAATCAATTTAACAATACAGGCCCCTCGCGGTGGTCTTCTTTTCATCTGTATTGCCAACAATAATCTGTTCCTTGAAGTACTCTGTAATGTCGTCAATAGCGGCTTGCCCACTATGTTTGTGGAACATGAAAAGACCTTGACAAGCAGCCATCGAAATACTGGTTCCAAGTTCTCTGATCCGTTTCACAAATTCCCTTTTCATATCCCCACATGCGTCAGGATAGAATCGACCAAATATGCCAGCCAGTTGATCATCATTTGGGTAGTCCACTAAAAGCTTCATATCCACTCTTCCAGGACGGATCATGGCGGGATCAAGCCTTTCCACATAATTTGTGGTCATATAGACTAATCTTCCTTCGGTTGAAGCAACGCCATCAAGGGCATTAAGTAACCCACCAAACGTGACGGTTGAGCATGCAAGTCCACCCTCAAAAGCAAGATTTTGTTCCTTGCATGATGCATTGTTATCTTCTCTGCTTCGAAAAGCAGCATCAACATCCTCCAACAGAATGATACAGTCCTCAGGAGTGGTGTTCATGAGCACGTTCAGTGTATCGTCATTAAGACCCCGAGCAGTCAAGGACAATATACAAATGTCAAAGCCAATCTCTCCAGCAATGCTACGCATCCTCTGAAAGAATTACTGATGACAAGGGACGACGACGTTTGGGATGACCGATTTGATTCCAACTTCCTTGATTCACCCCGTAGATAATTGTCTTTTTCTCATCCTCTTCCTTTCTAACAGGCTTGCAATCTTCCAGCAACTGGTATATCAGAGATCGATTGTAGCGGTATGACGAGAGCACAACTTTCTCGTAAGAGAGATCCTGGCATCGTATTTCTGGAGTGGCAATTCTCTCCATACTTATCCATTGTCCCTTGTACTTGAAATTAATAACTGTATTGAAGCCTGGCAGGGCATCAACCCGTTCCTCAGTTTTCCCATATTCATCCTGTTCGGACTCTGCCCTTGCCACTGTATGAGGGAGATCCTTGAGATTTTTGGCGAACCATTCCAATAGCCAATGATATAGTCTTTCAGTGTGATTATAGTCTAGTCTTGGGCCAGATACTTCCACAGAGATCTACAAGGAAAAAAGTAAGAAAAAGTTTTATAACAATGCCTGCAATCATATGGTCGAAAACATTTGCATAACATACAATATAGTATATCATGCAACCCAGTATAATTAAATACGGGTATTGCTATATATTTCATGATCTTTGCAGATTTGTTTTCGGTTTGGATTTACTGTATGCAAAATGTCTATAGACTTGACTTTAGTAATATGTTATAAAGAAAGGAAAATCATATTTCAAGGATTTTTTGTTTCTTCTTACTCTCAGAGAATTCCAAAATAGTCGATACATCTTGTTCCATAGGAGGTGGTAGCCAACTACCAAGATGGGAACTGCACAAAGTAGTATGAAGAATGATGGTGGCAAATAATGGTACATTGTGTTGTAGATTACTCCTTCTTGTTGTTTACATCCTCGGTGAAAGGTATCCCCCAGTGGAGATGAAGAACAAACACTCCCTTCCACTGGGAGTTTTGGGTATATATTCGCCATAGTTTGCAATAAATAAATAAAAGCAACAAGATTTTTTTGTATGTATAATAAAGTGTAAAATGTATGACTTTTTGTTTTTATTTTAGGATGATATGCAGCAACGTTGAAGGTAATGCAATGCAAAAACTTTTCAAGTGGTTCTCAGTTCCGAATATTATGCAACAACTTTTCAAAAATATATTCAAAATAGACAAAAAAGGATGTGCGCCTTTTTTCTGTACTTTTTTTTTGTAAAAAGAAAAGTTGTGTGTCTCTTCGCTTTGAAGAGTTAAAATAGATTGATGTGCGGATACCTGCAAGTGTCTCTTTATACCAGAGTGATAACGTTATTGCAGCAACGGTAGTCACTTTGCAAAGCAAAAAGCATGAATGAGTCATTTCGACATGCAAGGAACGTTCTGTATTATGTGTGCATGCAGACCTCTGTACAACAAAGTATATTACAGCACAATATTGGCAAAACAAGTGCACAATGAAATGTTCCCATTTGCAAAATACGTACAATAGGTTGCATGCTACATGGCTATAAACGTTAAAAAACAACGTATGTAAATATCGTTTCGTAGAAAGGTGCTGAGTAAATATCGCTTCATACTTGGTTCATGATGACGTAACTCGCAAGAGCTCTCAGCTGAAAGTTTCTACTAAAAACCCAGAAATTATTGTTGTTTGTCGGTCCGGCTTTATAAGTATGTTTTACCAATAATATATATGGAGGTATATGCAATTTTGTATCATATGTAATATATAATATACACACATAATGAAACATGCTACACAAACCGAACTCATCTTCACATCATAAATCATATTAGTAACTCGCAATCCGCCAGGCTATTCTATTAGAGTTAACTGGAATAGCTTGGCGGATTTGCCCGTCATCGACATCAGCAGAGAGTTATAACATAAAGGAGAGTACAGTTGACACTGTCAACTTGACAGTTATTTATGTAGCTTATTTTATTACATAAATGATGCAAAAATTCACACACCTACTTAATATATGCCTACATACATACTTTACATAACATACATCAAATTCTAAAGACGAAAATGCACCAAACGAAGAGATACACATATGTTGATTTTTAATGAATTACTTAATGCTACAGTCTTTTGTGTACGCATTAAAATTTATAAATGCCAAAGTTCCTTTTCTTTGTTGTTATTCTGCAACAGCTAACTTCATAGTTGATATTTATGAAGTGAAGTTCATAGGTTGGCTATGTAACGTACCAGATAAACTAATACATAACAATGCTTTTTAGTGGTGAAGGTGTCATTAATTTTGTGGTTTTCATTTGATATTAAGATTCTAAATACTATTGTATATTGCATTGTCACATAAAATTGAAATGCACGCTCGTGTAAACGAAAGGAAAGTAAACCGCACATATATAATCAATGTTTTTTAAAACTCAAGGTGCATGTGCACTTTGTATTGATAGCAGAGGTTTTAAACATAATATGCAAGTTGTCTTACTCTTAAGCAGCTTTCCAAACCTAAAGCTCTTTACAACAACAGCAACAACACTACTACCTGGAACAATAATGCCCACATTTTGTCAATAATTTTTAATATACATAAATATGAGCTTCACATTTTTCCATGTTGGACGAAACTCATGAAAATACACTTTTGCAAAGTTGTTTTAGACAAAATAATAGTACATAGTACATGCACATATTACTTCAATCCTATTCTTAAAAGGTTGTTCACTCACTATTTCTTTTGCGCTATGGAGAATCAATCGAGATACATAAAATGCAAAAACGTGTAGGATGTGCACGCACGAGTTGCTTAAAATTGAAGTGGTATAGCATGCATAATACATATGTATGTAACCAATGTATGATGAATTGATGAATATTGTGCTAGAATGCTTTATATGAAAGTCGTAATTCAATGATGACATCAAGCATCATGCCTATATCTTCTATCAAAATGTAAAACATATTGTATGCGAAACCTAGAAACTGCTTGTCGTTTCAGTAAAAAACATTGTCGTTTTTTATGAATGTCTATCTGTTTTCGTCCACAATTTGCAGTATAGCACTTAGCAGTAATCTAGCATGTTGTATTGTGCTTTGCGTTTTGACTTGGCAAACCGTGAAAAATAGGTACACATAAGTTGCTATTATTGAGCTATATTCCTGTTTTTGAGTTCATGCATGTAAACTGTGCATTGAAAAGTTTACCTACGTGTTAGCAAAAAAAAAATCGTTTTAACGACTGAATACGTTTTTTAGCTGGAGAGTGTATTCCCATGTAAAAAAAAAGAATTCGGGAAGGATTTTATTGTGCCAGTTATGTTTATGAATTATAAAAACAAAATATAAATAACACGTGCGCATAAATAAATACGCACGTGTAGATCAAGGATAACGTAACTCAGAACTAGAACATGAAAGTAGATTTTTAAAAGCTATTACCTATAAGTTATTATTTATCTAATAATTTGTTTTTCTGTTTAAAAAAATATAAATAAATTTAAAGGGGTATAAATTTTTTCCAGGGGTGGAATGTTTAAATAAGGTAATGTAAATTTTTCTGTTATAATAATAAATTACTACATCGGTTTTATTATTGAGCTATTGAAAATGTCGTCTTCTTCGAGATATGTTTGTAATCGAGAAGGAGCTTTGTAATAATCGGGGCATCATGAGAATATCCGGATAATTTTTAAAAGGTTGATTAAAGTTGCATTGTAGTGATGATACATTCGTTAATGGGAGACATTTCATTAGCGTAAAACATATTCAATCGTACATAGTGTTCGTTCTTTTTACTGAGGAAGCGAAATCATTTTCAAGGCGACTTGGTCCTTGTAGTCGTGTCCTAAATGTGGTAGCGGAGGATTGTTTGGCAAGCTCTTC
>JAHZNC010000838.1:0-12053 GCA_027744095.1 Zhuqinia jingwanae | reverse complement strand
TATCATTCTTCTGATTTAAGACAAGACAAGCAGAAGAAATAGAGAGAGAAGTAGAGTTGAGAGATAAGAGAGAGAGAGAGAGAGGAAAAACGGCAAGTCAAGTTGTTGTGGGCTTCTTCCTTTTTCTTAGATGTCTTGTGCACTGCAAAAAACTGCTGCGCCGCTTCTAATGGCCACACACAGACACAGACCAAGAAATCACAGCAGGAAGCTGTATAGCTACCTACATAGCATAAAATGGGGTCATCCATAAATGACGGTCAATAAAAAAAGATTCTTGGTATAAAATAAACCTATCGTAAAAGTAACCATTTTCTTGATAACATGCATTATTATTTATAGACATTTCAAAGGATGCCTCTTCTCTCACTCACACAAGTCAAGTAACATCACAATCAACATTTTATAAGATTGCTTGCTATTGTGTGTCTGTGTGTAGTGTGTGTATGTACGGTAAAAGGGTTCCTCTTTATCTTCCATCTTTGCTTCCTGTCACGTCATCATTTTTATCGCCACCATCAATATTATTACCCTTTCAATGATGTTAAATCTTTTCATCTCGTCAAAAATTAATAACGTGTGTAGATAGATACACTTTTAGGTGTCCATCTTCGTTTTTCCTTAAAAAAAATGACAAAACAAAAACCAATCGAGTTTTCCACTTCTATCTATCCAATCTACATTTAGTTACTTGTATTTTTTTTAGAATTTAGTCGTGCATTTATTTTGTGTAGTGATATAGATATGTCGATATCTACAGTAATGGCTGTAATTGAAATAGCAGCAGGATAATTGGTGATAATATTTGCTAACTGACCTGATACAAGAAGATATTGTCCTGTTCCTTTCCTTTGCNCAGGATAATTGGTGATAATATTTGCTAACTGACCTGATACAAGAAGATATTGTCCTGTTCCTTTCCTTTGCTTGGTTCTGGACATTCTTCCGCTATGTCAAATTTGTGATGTGGACTGCATTTAAATATTTGTTTCACAATTGTTTCACAATCACAATACAACACACACACCAACACGTAGGGATAAAGTGTGAGGAATTGAAATAACTTTTTGACTGATACTATGGCCGTGTAATTTTTTCCCAATGCTTGAAGCATACCACGAAAAGTAAGATTAATCCAGGACATATTGCGGTGCAATTGCAGTATGCATTTGAAAAAAATAAGATATATTATACTTAAACAATATAAGCATGTTTTTATTATATAAACAAGATTACTATATTATGTAACTACTACACGGTAAGAGTAAATACTTCATTTCATGCCATATTGAAGGAAGTAAAATAGGCCATATTCGTTTTCCACAGATAATATCATAGATCCTACTCGTCCTAGTCGTCCTACTTGAGATTTAATGTGGGTTTAGTATGAAAATTTTGTTTAACATGGGGTTTAGCACATGCTATCGATACTTTCTTGAAACTAAATATAATGATGATAGTTTTAGTAAACCTTTTTTTAAACGGGGAACGAGTAGTGAAGCGACAATGCATATAAGAAAAATACAATATATTTTGAATATGAAGCGTTATCAGATAGCAGATTTTGGATGTGATCAAATGTACTTTACGCAAGTATAATCTCCGTAAAAGGAGTAATTATATACATCGAGTCAATTAATACAAGCTTGACTGTAATAAAACAGTAATAGTAAAATTATTAAAAAACATCGAAACTTTTTGAGTGCATTTGAAAGAACACGCATGCACACAAGCTTATACACACTTTCTACATTCTTTGACGTAATGCGAACATCATGTTTTCATCCTCTACAGCCATCTTATTTTTTTGCCTTCTTGTTCACCTCCTCCGCATTCTGCTCGACACACTGATTTTATTTCACTACCTTACCCCATCTTTATCTTTCCATATGCCAAAGAGTAAAATTGCTCCGGGTGCTTTCACTGGACCGAATCCTACGGAAAATAATGTGCACACCCACAGTTTATTGCATGCATCACGTTTTGTGTAAAGTGTGGGAAACGGCCATAATGTCCAAAAGTGGGATTTAAAAAAATCTCTGTAATTCCCCCTTTACGTATGAAAATCTTTACAGTTCTTTTTGTGGTATCATAAAATCTCGTTTTTTTGTTTTATGTAATTTTACTTTTCCAAGGTAGTAAGTAGTATCAGTCGGGATAGTAATCAAAATATATCTGTCTTTACTAAATCTATGCATATTTGATTTGAAATGCTTCTGGCGCTTCCCAACAAATTTTCTAATCGTCGCGGTCTCCCCAAACACGTCATGTTCTTTTCCTCCTGGAAAATTCCAGTGAACCAAACAAAATAAACCAAACCTATTTTTAGTACAATTTTTTTCTTGGGGAAAACATAGACAAAAGAATAATAAAGACAGCTTTACTAGGGATATTAGCTGTGATAAAAAATACAATTTTTTGATTGTTATGTCCGTGCGATTGTTTCCATGTGGTATAATAGTCCATCATAATAATTTTCTTCAGCTTTCTTCAACTTTTGAAAAATGTTGCGGAATTTACATCTCTTTTCTAATCTTCCTCCTCCCGCAAGAAAACTTATGATACATTATGCATAAGTCCTTTGTATTCAAAATATATAAGACACTATGCTGCTTATGATGATGATGAAGAAAACAAAGAATCCTTTCTCTGACTTTAAAGCTTTTAAGGCTTGTCTACTCCAATGATCAAGATGACATTCCTTCTTTTCTTTCTATTTTCCACTGCGTCATTAAACTTGCCTCCGGCAGCGGACTAGAGTAAATATGATGAGACAAGGCAAGACAAAAGAAAGTAAGTCACAAGAAATTTTTTTGTTCACTATTCCTCCCTACTTCTTCTTCCTTTTCATCCGCAGCAGCACAAAAAGCTTGCCGAATAAATGTATTATACATGAAGAATGTATATATATGTATGGTATACTAGAGAGAATAAAGGCACACGTCAGTCCTTCTAATCAAGATACCGTTTGCCGTGCTGTGCTAAACCAAAAACACACTCCAAAAAATTTGCAACTCAGCTCTCAAAGTCTTGTAGCCCATCATGCCTTTTCAGTTTTTCATCATTAGAATCTGCATGATCATTAGAAAGGAAGAAGAAGAAGGGAGCGCAGTGTTTTCTTTCTGTTCATCTGCTCATCGGAATATTCATCATCAACCTTTCCGACAGCTTTCCGTTTGGTTGCACAAGACAAAGTACTTACTTTACCGTATCATCATCATCAGTAAAAGAAGATTTGAGATATGTGTGTACTATGGATTCATGATGATATATGGGAGAATTACGCGACTCGAGTGTGAATAATATATTGTATGCATGTATGCATATGATTATGCAAGTATTTCGGGTGGAGACAGAGACAGAGAGAGAGAGAGAGAGATATGCAAAATGTAGAAGGATGTTTTACACGTTGTTTACAACAAACCTTCCGGTGAATTTACAATACACCAGCAGCAGCAGCAGCATGATCATCTTGATCATCATCATCAGAGAAAAGGACTAGAGATATACATACATACATGGCAGTAAAGAAGAGAGAGAGAAGACTTAAGGGAGAAAAAGGTGTCTTGTTCGTGCATAAATAATACACGTTACCTTCATCACATCAGCAGCAAACCAAGAAAAAAACTTGTATAGTAGTGTTCAGTGTTGCTTGCTTAATTGAAATTCTAGTCGAGTACTTGTCTTCTCTCTCTCTAAGTTTTGTTATGTATATGGTGAACGTAGAGACGTCGTGGGGGTGGTGGTGGTAAATTTGGTGGTAGAAATAGAGTCTGGGTTACATGTGTGCTGTGTATGGTAGACAGACGAGATGGGAATAAAAACATGAGAAGAAGTAGGGTCTGATGATGATGATGATGATGATAGATAATGGTACTTGGTTTGGTTGGTTTGGTGGTTTGCTTAATGCTGTCTACTTTGCTTTTTGGTTGGTTAGATAAAAGAGAGAGAGAGGGGAAAGATAGCTATATCATATTATGATTATTATTATGAAGAATGATATGTTATGCAAATTTTTTGTGTAGTTATTACTACTTATCTTCATCTGTATCTGATGGTGTTTTAGTGTTTTTGGTACATACATACATAATAACATGTATAAAAAGTATTTCATTCGTTCATACATAAATTAAGCCATGTCAGAAATCAAAAGAGAAACTTTTTTCTTCATCGCTCTCCAATTTGCAGTGGGAACGTTTTTGGTATAACTTCAAAATTAGGTTCTTCTCAAAAACACGCTATTTTCAAGCATAGCGTAATAATGTGTAGTGGTGTAGTTTTGTAATAATTTGTCCTGTTTTTTTTATTTTGGAAAGAGACGAGAGACAAGTATAGCAGGCAATACTGTACTGTGGGATGTACATTTTTTGGGGAAGCTGAAAACTGTTTGTGAGAAACGAAAGGAAACACAAGGAAAAATCAAATATTTATGATGACTCGACTGGAATTTATGCGAGCAAAAGAATAACATTGTGAATTATGGAGGGAGCTCCATTTTCATTCCACACTACTCTCATTATAAAAAATGGTGATTTCCCGATGAAAAGTATATTATGGGATGATGATAAATGGTTCGTTTGCTTTATGGCATTGGTTTTATGAAGGACACCCACAGACACAGCAGCGAAAACAAAATGTAAACAAAGACTAGTGGTGCAAAAAATAAAATAATAATAATAATGAAATACCTATCATGAAATATTTTAGAAATATGATATGATGTAACATGCAATTTATCAGTGAATGCACAAATATTTCAGAGAATAAAAGGCAATGGGGCTATGCTACAATGTTTCTCTTCTTCTTCTTCTTCTGTCTCAACAAAAAGTTATTGTTATTATTATTACTATACTACTTTACTATACTCTTCCCAAAACCAACATGGCCTACATCCCCCCCCCCAAAAAAACATATTAATAGATTATTATGTTTGAGTGCAGGGAATTATTTGCTGGCTGCTACTGCTGCTGCTTCTGCTCATGTACAACACAAATGTTTGCTAGCAGTAGTGGTAGTAGTAGAATCAGAGAGACTATTATTTGGGTTTTTTCTGACTCAATAATTGTCACGCTTCTCTCTGTCTCTTTCTCTTGTAATTTATGACGAACATATCACATCCAAACAAAAGAGAGAACAATAACTAGTGTGTGTGTGTCGGGTAGTAACAATACCAAGCAAAGAAGAAACAAAAAGCTATAATATCTCCTCTAGCAACAAAAAAAAGTTGTGTGTGTGTGTGTAGTTTTTATTTGTCTCTGATTTAATTGGCCGCTTGGATATTTTATGGAAAATGGGGAAATGTACATCACACACTCCAAACAACAAAGAAGAGAAAAAAATGATATGGTTATGGTATGTGTTATGTATATGGTCTGATGATATTATCAAATGAAAGTAGTCTGCAGATTCTCCAGATATTACACATTAGGCTTACAACTTGAAATAGAGAGGAAACGATACACTCCCATTATTTAGGCCTCTTACTTTTGACATAATTCGGCGTCACAGTTTATTTTTTGTGAATACCTTTATTTGAGCACAAAAAAATGATGTACAAAAATAATAGGCTACATTTGTAGAAATTATCACATGAAATTAATTTTACGGTTCTCGTCTTTTCACTTGCTCTAGTCCAATTAGTAGACAGTGAAAATTACCATTTTTTGCCCAGATGAAATCGATACTTTGTGCTTCTCCGAAAATTGGTTTGGTATAATAATGGTCTGCTGGTCTGGTCTGGTATGAAGTTGGAATGGATGGATGGAGGCAATGAGCAATATCAACAAAATAATTTATACAATCTATTTACTCCTCAGCTGCTACTGTTGTTGACTGAAAACGTGTAGTAGTAGACACACCAAATCACAATCAGAAACAGCTATATTTGATCTGAGATTTAATTGCTGTTGTGCTACTGCTGGTGTTCTATATATAGCACCATATACTAGCACTCGGTATGATGCTCATGATGATGTTGATGGTTGCATGTTTTTCATCAGAAAATTGGATAAACAAATGTACACAATGTGCTACTTTCTACTTTGTTGGATTGGAGAAAAATGCAATATTGTCTGATTGTGTGAGTGAGGAGATGAAACACCATTTTATTTTATTTTCTCGTCACTTGTTTTCCTGTTTTTTTATATGTCAATCTATTCTCTTGTTTTTTTATCTATGTAGGTATGTATATAACATGTACATATACCAATATTCATGAATTTGCTTATATAAAATAATCAATGAATTATGTGCTGTTGTTTTCGTGAACAATGTCGATAATAATAAATATATATTTTTTGGAATTGTAATCAACAAGATTGATACAATAAAAAAAATGTAGCCAATAATAATAATTTGTTTTTTGTTGTTGTTTGTTTCAGATTTGGAAAAAGTGCTCGACTTGCGCTACCACATATCCGACGACGACAAACATATATTGGAGATGGTAATTCTCAAATCTGTGCCACAAAAAGCTGGCAGTTCACAGTGGAAATTCGCTGGAGCCTTAATTTACGCCACAACGGTTCTCACCACTATCGGTAAACAAAACAAAAAAAAGCTCTCTAGTATCAATAGTAATGCATAGTAAAAACACACTTTGAGTGAAACCAACTCACTAATCAATTCTCTATTCTCTATACTCGTTTTATTATTATTATTATTATTTGTTTAAGCTTAACAATAAGCGATTGCATCTATTTTTTCCTATTATTCTCGTTAAACGAACAAAAAAATCTACACAAAACACATCTCTCTGCTAATTTGTTCGCCTTTGTGGAAATTTTGATTAAGTCATCTTATCATAATCATTATCATCACCATAAAAAAGAAATCCCCTCTTTTTTCTCCTTTTTTTCTGTTTCTATTGAGATCACATTCACATTGTCATGTTGACACTTTTGTCACGTTTTCCCTCATCATCATCATCCAGTCACGTCTAATCATGTTTCCTCATTTTCAACCATGACATATACACGTATAAATATACACATATATACCTCTGAAGCATTTCTCCTTTTACTTTCATTTTTATTTTCTTTTAAAAGGGAATGCATCGACAAGAATAAAGAAAGAAAAGCAAACCATTTTAGTAGGCACCAATACACACACACAATACTACAAACTATATAATAACTACTGCTTGATCAACCATTAATGCTTTCTTTTTTTTACCAAGTCAAGACTTGGATGATGTTTTTTCTTTCTTTCTTTTGCAAGATGGAAATGGAATAAGGGATATAAAATCCACTGGGGACATGGAAAAGAACACACAAAAAAAGACGCAGAGTCAGCAGCATCTAAGCAATATTGGTAGAAAAAAAAGTAAAGGGTTGGTTTTTGGTTTGCTTGATAGATCGTGAGTAATAGGAAGATCACGAATTTATTCTTTTCTTTTTACTTATCTCTGATTTCTTTCTTTTTTTGTAACAGTTTTACTTGTCTTGTCAGGTCACTGTCTTGTCTCTATCTTTCACTCTCACTCTCTCTCTCTTTCGTACTATCCATAAGAGACCACACCCGAATGGGAGAGAGGGCAAGTCCCTCAAGAAAACTTCTACTTTTTTTTAGAAAAAAAGAAGACCGCATGAAAAAAAGTAGTCCCTTCACTTGTCATTATTACTATTATTTCTATTCAGCAACATAACTCAAGTACAAAGAAGAAATAAGAGCCAAGTCAGCTCAAGGTTCACACACAATGACCATTTGTGGTTTCCTTTTTCGATGCGGATTGTGTGTGTGTGTGTGTGTGGTAGTGCGGTGGTGGTGGTCGACGTGGTAGTTTACCAATTACACTCGACAGATAACCCAGAAAAAGAAGGGAGCTGGTCTGCTCACACATGCACAAGCACACACCCTTGCTCTCATCATCAGTCACAAAAAACCAAGTACCTACCCCTTCCTGTCAACGGAGAGAGAGAAAGTATGTACATTTTACATGTCTTCTCCCATGCTGGTCTGCTCACACATGCACAAGCACACACCCTTGCTCTCATCATCAGTCACAAAAAACCAAGTACCTACCCCTTCCTGTCAACGGAGAGAGAGAAAGTATGTACATTGTACATGTCTTCTCCCATAATAATAAAACTTTCTCTCTGTCTGTCTGTCTCTTCATTTTTTACAAACATGCTCATGCCACTATGAATATGAATGTAGGCATAATGTAAGCATGTATGTATGCTTAACTTTTATTTTACCATTAAGCTATATGACATACGTGGGTGGCATAATAAGTTGCTACGTTTTTTCCCCTCTCCGATGCTGCTACCCCGGTGGTTATTTTACAGTATCATGTGAGCCATGATGATTTCATGATTCCATTTTATTATTATGCGTATCCTTCAACAACACTTTTTTTCATGAGAAAACAACTAAGTAGGTTTCATACGTTTTTGTGGGACTAGTGTCGCAATATGTATATATATATATTTGGGGTCGTTCCTTCTTTATGTCAAAAGTAGCAAAAAAAAAGTGTATATACATATGTGCTTATGTACATGTGTGTACACTAACAATAATAAATAAGAATTATATATATATATCAATGAGAAAAAATGAGACATGTTTTATATGTTCTCCAGGAAATGGAATGCTGTGATTTGTCTTGTCGTTTTTTTTTGAGAATGAAAAAATCAGAAATCATAAAAAGGCATTAGTGTATTGTGGGGTGACTATATAGTGAGCACTGTATATTGTGGTAAAATGGTTCTCATGCACACACACACACACACACACACACAACTCTCCTTCTTGTAACTCACAAAATTAGTTTTCACATCAAGTTTAGGAAATGGCAGTAAAAAACATAAAGAAAAAATGGGATATTTTTTTTATTATATAGGCTTTCTTCTTCTTCTTCTTGTTAACTTCAAGTGCTCTTACAAAAAAAAGCTTATCATTTTTTATTAGCTGTTACATTATATATTGTACGTTTGCAGTATGTCAGTATGCGACTTTATATAAAAATAGTAATAATATACATACAAGCCATATATTTGAGAGTACTGCAACCGCATTAGATCATTTTCTAAATCCGATATTATGGACATCATGCTGTATTATTACTTTGGCTTATATTAACTACAACAATGAAATATTATTCAGTCGGTAAGCCAAAGCCCATATTGCATATTTTCATAATCTTCCAAACTTTTATTTCTTTTTTCTACTTATTCATACATGAAAATATATACAATAATAATGATGATGAAAATGATGAAGCTCTGAAGCTGGTTTTGAATGTTCCCAAAAAAAGAAAGTAAAATAGGGGAAGGCTTATTTTATTCTCCTTATATTTTTCTCCACAAAAGAATTACAAATAAGATCAAGAAAAGGGGGAAAAGAAAGAGAATAAATGAAGTTGAGTGATAAGCGGTATAGTAGCGGCAAAAGAATAAGAAAAAAAGTTATTGAATTGAATTGAATTCAAAAAAAGTAGAGAGAACAAGAGAGAGAGAGAAAAAAAGAATAAGAAAATAAATAAAAAAGATTTGTGATTCCTATTGTGAATGTCGGAAATGGGCACACAAAAATGTTCACTGCAGCAACAACTTTCAGAAGCAGAAGGAATACAGCAGCACTGAAGGTTTTTTTTGCTCTCCTCTTGTTCCTTTTTTCTTTATTGTATTACCGCGAGAGAAAAAATATATATTATGTGTGTACGTATATCCCGCTAACAATATGGATTACGGGTAGTGAAAAGGCATAAAATATAATATATGTAGCAGTGTAAGTTGCAATGAAGAGGATATGATGATATCCTAATCCCCAATGTCCAAATCAAATTAGGCTAAACATATGGCGTCCACATGAGAATTTTTTTTTTACTGCTTTATATATTTTTTTTCTTCTTCTTCATTTTCTTCTTGTTCTATGCTGCTCATGTTCATTTTTTATCCAGTTTTGCTTGAGAACATGATGATGGGATGTCCGTCCGTGTTCTAGAAGAAGAAGAAAAAAAAAATCCATAAATATTGTACTGCAGCATGCACTTAGTACACAGCAGAAGAGTATTAGAAAAATAAAAATTGTAGGTATAGTAGTAAATTGGATAAAGTAGCAGCAGACGAGAGAGAGAATTTTTTTAAAAGGGAAACGTATACACAACTTTACATTTTATGTGGAAAAATTGGCAGAGAAATGAGATGATGATGATAGGATAAAAATGAACAAGTCTTTCTTTTTTCAATTTTACTACAGTTTTTTTTCGTTCTGTTTTTCTCAATTTTGCTGAAGGGAAAGAAAAGAAAAAAGGAATAAAAATATATGCTGTATAAAGTTATGAGTACAATGGGATATATATGTTGTTATCGTTTTTTTTCGGTTTATTTTGCCAACTAAAATTTCGTTGAGAAAATAAGGGGTAAATTTTTTTTTGGCAAGAATTATTTTTTATTCTTCCACTTTCAGTTTCGACGACATCGGATTTCCTATCAAACTAGAGAAAAAGTTTGGAAAGCTATTCACAAAAAAAAGAAAGAAAATATATGAAACAAAAGAGAAACAAGGCAGTAAAAAATAGTATATTATTGTGCGTTTGTATGGTGGTGGTTGAGAGTAGGTATAGTATGGACGGCCCCAACTTTTGGCAGTTATGTAACTGAGAGTTGATGATGATGATGATTGGGAGAGAGATGGAAGAAACAATAATGAATGTTACATACACGTGAAAAACGGAAGTGTACAAAATATTGTTATTGTGTTGAAAATGTGTAAAATTTTGTATGAGAAAGTATTAAAGTCTGTGGGAAGAAAGTAAATCTTGTGAGCAGCTTGCACAGCTGGCTTCAATTCAAAATGTAGCTCTTTTTTGTTGCTTTTAAGTGCTGTTGTTGTTGTCCTGTCTTGTTTTCTGCCGGTTGTAATTATACTTGCTGCTGCATTGCACTACAATACAAACTTTGTTCTTCTTTTTCCTTCTGTAAAATAAACAAATGGATGTGATGTAACATGCATATTATGTGCATTTACTTTTTATCTGAGTTTGCGATGGAAAGAAGAAAGTCAAGTTTCTAGCAGAAGAAGAAGAAGAATTAAAAAGCAATTTTGTTGACTCAGCTATCAAGATCCAAGTCAGTTAAAAGACGGGAAAGTACAGAGCATTTGGAATGAATGTCATCAGCAGTCACCACACATAGAGCATATGAGCACAGAGCGCACATCTGCATTTTCACTCAAAATGTTGCTACAAATTAGCAGTTGATGAGCCTGCTATGCCACTGACTTGACACAAGCACAAAATACTCTTTGAATTGTTTTGGAAGCAGTTGGAAATGCAAATAAAAGGGGGGAACTTATGTATAAAAAACCTGAAAACATTAAAAGAACATCATGTCACTTTTTTTAGTAATTTATTTACAAAAGCCACCATCATTCAATTAAAGGATTTTGTATTCTTGTGAAATAAATTCAATTTCACAAAGTAATAACACAAATTCCCTAAAGCGCAGCTAAAGTTTAATTTAATTTTTTATATAAATAATACCGCTTACGGCGGTTTTTGTATTTTGTGACCAAAAATATATATAATCCAATGAGCCAACAAGTACAACATCCATCCAAGTAAATTAACTTTAGAGTCTTATCCAAAATCCTGTATATTCCATTTTTTTCCAAGTAAAACAGCTGATGATTATGATAAGTACAAAAAAAGCTGAGCATTAAAAATTTAAAGAAAAATTGCATTAAAAATAGAAGCTTCCCTTAAAACCAAACCACCACCAACATTACCCAAAAATAAACTTGATAAAGATCATAAACCAATTTCATTTTCCACCCCAACAAAAAAAACCCAAATCCCTCAAGCAAAACAATTACATACAACATACCAACAACAATGCTAGTAATATGAATGATGAAATCCTAGAAATACATCAAAGTATATTTCCAGAATCTGTGTTATTATTATATATTATTCTGCTTCCAAATTTTTATGATATGATTACTCTCATCATCCTCCAATCCTCTACAACTTTCCAACATATTTATGTACACATTCCCCATTTTTCCACTAACCATCTAATTTTTTCTCAGAAACTTGAAATGAGATGAAA
>JAHZNC010000837.1:0-12439 GCA_027744095.1 Zhuqinia jingwanae | reverse complement strand
AAGAGCTGACATGACTTGGCATTATATGGGATGTGGTACATTGCATTGTTAATTCTTGATAACATTTGGCGATAAGACGGATTTTATGAACTGGAAGGTTGCAAGTTGGAACATTTTATACTTCTTTATTTCACCCTACACACACACACAATTATATATATACCTATAACTTTTTAAATAGTGTAATATGGAGATTGCATTAACAACAGTGCAGTTTTATGACGAAAATTTTTCTGATATGTGTTAAGTGGAATGGAATGCTAGATATATTTACTGCAAGTATGTATTTATTTATAACGCATTCTATGCATGCATTTAGGCATTGCAGATCTAAATATACACAATTTTCTCAGCTGCATAAACACATGAGCATAAATTATGTACAAAGCTGTGAAAAGTCAACGTGTGAAGTAATCGTTGTTTCAGATCTCGTATATAATAATATCGTCAAATATTTTTTTACATATCATTTTGTTGCTGCTATCGTTTAAAAACGGACCTTTGAACTTGCATACCTAATCGTTCTTTTTTTGAAACGTGTCAATATATTATATTATATATTTTGTATCATTTTACACTAATGTTAGTTAAAAACTCGACTACTGTTGAATACCTAAGCGTTCATGAATGTTTTGTTGCATTAGAAATAATACATAGTTTTAAGATTCGCTTGAATCGTACAATTTCCAACCTACAAATTTGTACACATCAACAAATCCCAATCTGTTTCATAAACTTAATCGACTTAAAAAATGTTTTTAAATACTTTGGCGTTTAGGTTATTCAAAGTTTCAGTAGTTCATAAGTTTTTCATGTTGTTTGAATGTGTTGATTACAAGGCAAATGCTGTGGGTTTCTAATTCGAAATAAGATTGACCAAGCGTCCACATTCCAGATAAAGTATAAAACAAACTATAATGATCACATCACTAAAACGAATCAACACAAGGAATAGAAAGAAGAGGCAGGAGGAGGGGACATTGGGAAAATGGAGCCTCTTTATTTCGCCCAGACAAAGTCATAAAATTTCCAAACTACAAAAAAATATTTAACTGCCAACTACATCACCATTTCCTTTCTCTTCACTTCATAAACTAAAAAAGTACATATACAACATAATGTGTACATATGCACACACATATGTATATACATACGTATTACAGACTCGACTCCCAAAGAGACCTCACCCCACTTGGCTGTCATTTTATTCTTTTATTTTATTTTCAACTTTGTCGCCACATTATTATTATTATTATTACTCCTCACATGTGTGTACTTGCATTGACAATCAAAGGAAACAGAAAAGGAAAAACATTAAATACAAAACAAAAAACATACATTTTTTTAGAGTAAATGTTACAAATTGCAAAAAACGACAGTGTATGGAAAGGATACATAAAATACTAGGTACTTGTTTTCTATTTCTGATGGATTCTTCAAAAGTAAACAAAATATTCCCCCTTCTTCTTCCCATTTAATGTCCCACGTCTTTCATGCTTCATTGCAAATTGGACAAGTACCAACATACATACCTACAACATAAACCAGTAGAAGACGAAAAGAAACATTATTGCGTATGGCTGCTGCTGCTGCTGGCGCTAAGCTAGCCTTCGGAAAGATAATAATTTTAATTTTCGCAACAAAAAAGAAAGAAACGAAGGACGCGGCACGAAACGAAACAATAATTATATATGGCTAAAATGGTAGTTAAAACTTGCCGTAAATACTGAATCATGGTAAATCCTCCTATCACAAAAGGGCATTATATCAGATGAGAGGACCAAAAAAAGTAGGAAATGAAATAACAGAAACTTTATCCGAAAATTCACATTAAAAGCTAAATACAACACAATTACTAATATCGATAAAGCTACAGCACTCTTCAATTCATACATTTCATTATCGATGACGTTATTATTGCTGTATCCTGATGAAAATTTCATTATGTGAGGTGGTGATGTAAGGGTGTACGTATGTATATGCGGTTGTTATTACGAGCTCGCAGCGGATATGTATATGTGTTGCATGTTTGATTCATTTCTTTTCTTGCACAAGTAAACTGCAAAAACTGTATTTGGCAGTAAAACTAATACGTAAGGTCGGGGTGGTGATGGTGGCGGCGTATTAATGGAAAAGTAAAGTAGGAAGAGATCTAAGCTGCTAGAGCTCTCCTCATCTCTGCAGATTTTATTTCTAGAGAGAAGAAGAAGAAGCAAGCAAGAAATATAATAGAAAGAAAAGGTATCAAATCAACCATTAAAACTCCATTCAATCCCACATATAAAGTGAATATATGTGCCCATTTTGTATTTAAGATTATATGATATACTGTCGAGAGAGAGAGAGAGAGAGAAAAGAGTTTTAGTTTTTAGTTGTGTTTATGATGGTATATAACACACAACACACAGACACTGCAGCAGCAGCGGCACAATCTCAAAACACACAAACACATAAAATAGCATCCTTTTTATGTTGTCGTAACCATAAATCCTCATTTTCAATTAAAGTTGACCAATAATATTTTACTAAAACTGTGGAGTAGTAGCAGCAGCACAGCAATAGCAATGATAATAATAATGTGATGAGGTGAGTGGAGTGAGCAAGGCTTTAATAAAACATGTCGAACCCTTATTATATGGCTTTTTGGCTGTGTATTGATGCAGCAACGCAATGCTACACGCTCACATCATCACACACACACACACACAGCTGCAATAAAATTTAAAACTTTTTTTTAATATCTTCTCTCTATTCAAATGCAAATATAACACATGAATAAAGAATTGAAATATGTTTCTAAAACGGCTTTAAAAAGTTTCTTGGACGGGATAAGTGAGAAATATGAGCGTGAAGGAAGAAGAAGATGATCCTTTGGACCTTCAAACCAGCATCACAATCAAGTCAAGCCAGCTTAAACTTTTTCATTTTGCTATTTTATTATGTACCAAAGTTAATTGACTGTGTATTGTAGTAGAAGTGTCCTCGGTCGCGCAGTATGGTCCGGCTTCTTATAATAATAATAATAATATTTCGTTTCGTATTCTACTACCACACCTCATATCACCCTTCTCGTTTTAAAATCTAACTTATATACAGCTATTATATTGCTGCTGCTGTGTGTGTGTATCATCATTCATGATAATAATGGCTGAAAAGTTATAATAAAAACTGAAATAGCTGTTGTACATAAATGGAATGGCACGAATTGACCGAGTGACTAAACAACATTGATAATATTTAGTGATATAAGTGATAACATTCTGAAAAAAGTTTACAGTTTTCAATAACAATGGACTACAACAAGCTTTACTCTTCCCAGTCGTATAGGTCATCATCATAACACAATTTTTAATATAATATAATCCACATATTCTACATGTATGCACCTACATACACAATACATGCTCTCAACTGACTGACTTCATCTGATTGCGATATAATAATGTAATTCAATACGTTATGTCCATATGTGACCTGTCATTGCTTTTGACCCTCTCTCTCTCTCTCTCTTCTCTTTCTAGCATGACTACACCCGAAAATCGCATTTTTTATTACATTGCCAACAGCAGCACCACAACGCAACACATCGTTCACTTCATCGCCAATACTTCATCATCCTTCAAAAGATGCCCATTATACGAAGTATAACATAACTGAGAGGAGAGAAGTTGCAAGTTTTTTGAGAGATGGAGAAGAGAAGAAGAGTATAATTTTTGCAATATCCCATTACTTCCAGTTTATTGCTTTTTTGCACAAAACTACTACTTCACTACTACTACTGCACACACAAAACTTTTTATGCTCTTCCCGAAATTCTCATATACATATGTATACCTCATAAACCCAAGCCAAGTCGTAGTATTAAAATAACCATTATGATTATGTATGTGTCCAGAGATACATAATATTATTACTGCTACAACGAGAGCGGCTGGAGAAGGATGATGTGCTTGAGGAAGGAAATGAAATGGGCTTCAAAAAAAAATATTCGGATGAGTTGAATGAAGTAAAGGCGAGTGACATTCTACAAAAAAAAGTTCCGCAGTGTTCCATCGCATATATTTATCGCATGAAAATTAAAATGTTTTATCATTTTCATTCAACATGTTGTTCATCCGCCGGTTCGTCAAAAAATCCGGACCAAAAGTGGTGAAGATATATAATAGAGTGCTATATCATTCATATAATCATAATTGGAGAGAAAGATTTTGGAGCAAAGTTTTTAGGATAATCCGGAATCCATTAAAAAGAGTACATTCTCTCACTATATTATAACGTGTGATGGGTACGCATACACCAACGTACGTGTTCATAACTTTTACTCATTTTATTATCACGAATTGTATCTTAACTGCGTAACACAGGCTGAAAACCCTGGAAAGGAGTAAAAAGGACATAAAAATAAAAGTATTATATTTTGGATGAAATGAAAAGCATTTTCCTCCTTTTCCAGGAGAATTTGGGCATAAAGATTTCGCTTTTCCATAGATGATCATATAATAATCCTCCTCCGCTTCATCCCTTTCCTATTTTCAAACTGAAAGGAATAAAAGCATTTCCTTTTTTGCCCATAGTGCCCCATAACACAACAACAACAGCCCAGCAAGCCCACATACACTTTACATGGCATCGTCATTATTGGCAGCAAAAAGAGAATAACAACCTACCACAAAGTTTTTACTGGTGTGCCATTACAAAATAAAATCCAGGAAAAGTCATTGTTTTCCCCAACTACTTCTTTTACAGTTCAGTCCTGTAATAAAAAGGTGATCTGAAATCGACGGATTCGATGATGATGACTCTTCTGCTGACTCTAGTAGTAGTTCCGGTGAAGGGGCTGATACATGTTCAAGTCTAACTATATGTATTGTACATACCCTCCCAATAATGGACAGAATATGTGTCTGTGTGTCCCCTTTTCACCAGGAAAACTAAAAGGTATTTTGTGATGATGTCACGTACGCATTTTCTTATTACAAAGTTATGTGAGCCATTTCCCCCACAAAACATATAATTACTTTAAATACTAAATCTATTATGGTCATCGTTAAAAATTTGTCTCCTGTTACTAAACCATATGGTGCCTTGAATATGCCTTTACAGTTATTCATATACAAAACCTACATATTATATGCGCGTTCAAACATCATACCGCTTATTCAAAAATTTATAGTAAAATGGTGAAAATGATGATCAAAGTAATAACTTGTTTATGACCCCGGATAACTCTATTCATTTCAACGCAGAGGAGGATGAGGACGATGACATGACTCTCTGATGAAACAATAAAAAAACTTAATTTGATCAGTATGCACAAAACCATTATAACAACAGCTTTCCTAAAAAAAAANTATGACCCCGGATAACTCTATTCATTTCAACGCAGAGGAGGATGAGGACGATGACATGACTCTCTGATGAAACAATAAAAAAACTTAATTTGATCAGTATGCACAAAACCATTATAACAACAGCTTTCCTAAAAAAAAATATTTTGCACCCTGTATAGATACCTATCTCAGCCTCACACACGCTTAATCAACATCATCAGCTTTCACTTTGGGGCAATCTTGTACAAAACTTGCTCAAAACAAATAATAAATGTACAAAGCAGGCAAATAAGCGTGTGTGTGTGTTTGTTAACATCATAATTTAATAAGCACCAATGAATAATTAAATTAATCTATAAAACAGTAATGTCATGATATAAATCTAACCCTTTTATTTCCTCTTCCCCACCACCACATTATCATCATCATCGTCATTAATATTCATTCTACACTTCTTCTTCTTCTCTGAAAGCATATTTGCCATAGTCGTAAACATTTTCTCTTCTGCGTTTTATGATCCCTTGTTCATTATATTCTCCTGGAAGACTATTCAAAATGCTTTCCTTTTCACATAATCAGCAAAGCTAATCATCATAAAAAAAACAGTGGCGACACTTTTTTCTCAAGCGTGTCCAGCAATGCACTTTTTGCTCGTCGTCCCCCTTTTTTTGCCATGTTCAGTATTGCCAAACATTTAGACCTTATGCTGCCATCATCCACCTAATAAAAAAATATTTTTATGTACACATCATATCTATATTATATATTGCCCGTATATGTACATACATATGTTCACAGTGAAAAAAATAGTTAGCCAACATTTTTACAAAACCATAAAAAAGCATATTTTTTTTTTGCAGATACCTTTTCTCCTCCATCTTTACAAAAGATGTAATACAGTTTATATTCTAAATTGTATACACTTAATGATAATAGGTAATAATACACAATGATACCTACATGATGCAAAAAGGCCCCCAAAAAATATTATTTACCATCACCTCGTGCTTCTAAGTACATATTTCTTCATCCTAAAATTATTATTACTTATTACTATTCTTCTTCTCAGTCAGAAGCAAAAACAGTCCCAGTGTGACCATATGCGAGAATCACTAGTAGAAAAAAATATTGAAAAGTCAAAAGTGAATAGTAAGTAAATGTATTTAAAATCCCAACATCTTCTCAGCAGAGCTTTCAAGTTTTGCCTTTTGCGAAATCCTTCATACATATATATGTATTGGTTATGGGACATTAAAAAAGTCCACCAATTTCTTATGACTGTGTTCTTGACTCTAAGGTATATATAATATATCCCACAAATTCCTATATAGTTAGTAGTAATATGTGTTCCACACAAAACACTAGTTACATTTCAAACATGCTTTATAATTATCCCTTTTAAAATTCTTTTAACTGCCAACCATAAATCACCTTGTGCTTTTGTGCAAATTGTAGAATATGTGTGTGTAAAGAGAAAAAAAACATTGGTAGTTAAATGGTTTTAATACATTCTATTTTTCAGTCATTGTTCACTGTTCGCCGTACTGTTGCGCGGCACAAAACAGTCGTGGTAGTACACACTGTAGTAATAGAGAGTGTGATGGGGGTAATACAATTTTTGTACAACATAAAAAACTGAAAAAAAAGGTCTCTCTCTCTTTTCTTTTAACTACTTTTTTGAGGCTAGTAATATTCATAAAAGTCCATAAAAACTTATACTTCTTTCTGAGCCATTTGTCTTTTTCATACCTATCTTTGCATGCCTTGTATTCTATTATTTCTGCTTCAACAGTATCGCCGTAATCACAATCATCATCAACATCGGCAGCAGCAGCAGCAGCAACAGCAGCATATATAGCTTTTTAAAACAGAAGAGGAAAGTTGACTACGAATAAGGAATACATAGTTTTTGTTTAATCTTCCCTTTTTTGTGTGCAACATGCTCATGTTCACCAGTACCATCATCATCATCATCGCCCTCATCCTCCTCAAATGTGTGGAGAAGAAACAACTTTGGTTGGTTACGGTACAGTGATGATGATATTTTCATCATTTTATCAGCACACCAGGTAAGAGATGAGGTGAACAGAACAATGAACACGACCACGACAACGGACCCAAAGATGGGAAGAGAATAAATATGATAACTTGTTACAAGAGTATAAAGAAAAAAGAATGCTTGGTGTGGTGTGTAATATTATTAGTGTTAATGAATACATACCTACCATATATACTGTCAAGGGCCAGGCAAAGGGATGAAATGCCAGCCCAATGGTACACTGTGTGTGGCGGGGCAAAGCGTACACGGCAGCCAAACAACGTCATCAGATGCGCATCCGCAAACATCGAATCATCGCGTTGTTGAGAGAGATACAAAATATATACAAACCATACAAACCATTCCCTTTTTCACATCTCACATGTGTGCCTCTTTTGGCCTGCTAATGCATTTTTATACACCTATTTTTCATTCCATCATCCATGCTCACTTTTCTTTCTCATCAAATCAAGTACATAATATAACACGCATATTAAAAACGCGATACATATATTACGTTACATACAAACACACATATACATCATCAAAGCAACAATACAACAAACAGAGTATTCAGTACAAAACGATGATGATGATGATGATATGATGTCCTCCCTCCCTGTCCTCCTCCTATTTTTCGTTTCGAATTGGAATTCAGAAAAAAAGGATACTAAATAATAATACTCATCATGATTCATTGTAATTGTTATGATAATAAAAAAAAGAGACAAGAGTGAGAATCTCAGTAAAAGAGAGTTTTTACAGTTGATGAAACAAAAAAAAATGTATATGAATTTTTACATTCACAATAACAATCATAATAATAAAATATAATAATATTACATGGTAGAAAAAATTTCTAGAACATTTTAACAATGGAGACATTTTTTTTTCTCTCTCTCTCTCTCTCTCTCTCTCCTCCATTTTTATTCGATTTTAACTACATGTTCAAAAAATACGGTCGTTATTATGCAGAGGACTATGTGCAAACTGGTGAGAGGTACATACACACATCATCATCACAAAAAACAATTCATTTATGTAGTACGTTGTACGTGTGTGTATTTGCACAAATCATGTATGTTGCATGTATACTAACGTTGTTGAGTACTTATTAAAGTTTTGAGAATAATTTTTTTTGTACTTAGTTTAGTTCCCCCCGTACAACAACAAAACGTAATGACATTGTTTGAAAGTGGGAAAGAAGTGAATGGAAATCGGAATATAATATGTATGTATTCTGTATATATATTTTTCACGAGTTTGTTCTTTTTTTCCCAATACTAACTACAAGTATGTATATGTACATATTGTTGTAAAAAATAATGATACAGAGTGAGCGGGTATGAGGGACAAGGATTTTTTCAAAACTGTCGTCGTAAAAAGTGGTGGGAGGAGGAGACACAGTTTTAAAATTTTAATGTTTTTCCGCTAATTATATATGTATATTACTTACTACTACAGCGCAGCCTAAAAAAAAATATATATATAAAATATATTGCAAGGTAGAATGCGTATATAGGCAGAAGGGCACTATTATTATATTTGGTATATTATATTGCTAATGATGAGGAGCCTATGGGACTGTAACTAAAAACCAATAAAATATTATATAGTATACAATGCTCATGTAGCAATCTGCTGCGATGATGTTTCCATTGTCAGAAGAAGAAAAAAAGAAACACATGAAAATGATGATGATGATGATGATGCAAACAAAGGCTATATAGAAAATAATAACAGTGTTAAATAGTGTATTTTATGTTAAAAAGTCACATTTAAAACAATAATTTAAAACAATAATTCCTTTTCCAACAACGTCAAAGCAATATAATATGTATTGTCACAAAAAAATGCAAATAGGCAATTTCTCCGTGTTTTCCTTGTTGTTTTGTTTTATGTATCACATTGCCCTTGACTTGATACTAATGAAGATGATGATGATGATGGAAAAGAAGGAAGAGAAGATGTTGATTGACGAATTGACGACACGTAATAGTCAAACTGGAGATAAAAAAGAAACTATTTGTTTAGTCACAATCAAATGTTCATGAACACCAATTCCAATTTATGCTGACTCAACTGTGCTTAAGTTATTTTTTTGATGACAACGAGGATGTTGTTGTTCTTGTCAAAATTGTGTAAACACACTTGAAAATGAAATGTAAATTGATAACGATTCTCTGTAAAAAAAATTAATGGTCAGCAGTTTCAATGTTGTTTTGGATATGGGGCAATGCAAGAAATAAGCAGATAACAAAATAACAAATTTTTATCATTATATAATTTTTTTTATTATATTCTTTCATTTCACTTGTATGATTATAATATGTATACTGGTTCGAATATTTAATAATTAATCATGAATCATAATCATAATATAACAATATTAAGCTATACATAATAATATGTAGGTATATATGTACCTTGTTTGTATTTTGAGATTAAAATTTTCGTATAATAACATGTGTAATTAGTAATATATTAAATTAGACGCTACAAAAACTGGCTAAAAAAAAGGTTTTACATCAGATATCAGATACAGACATAATAATAATATCTAATAATAATGTATACACAATGTAAATATTAAAGCTACAGTCTAAGAAATAATTAATTTCCCTTTTTTTAAAAGCTGGATCATCCGAACTAACAAAAAAAAGTCATGAAAGAAAGTTGGGCTGCAAACAAAGGAGTATAGCTACTTAAAATTTATGTACGTTCTTAACAATTTTTTTAAAGATATATATTAAATATGTTCAAATACAAGTTTTTCTAAATATAAATTCATTATTATGCATACACAGGCACTGCCTGAGGCAGTAAAAACAATGGATGACTGACACAAAAAAAAAGATCTCGATAGATTATACACTAATAAGCTAATAAACTAATATTCATTTTAATAATTTCTCTTTCTTCACATAATATTTATGTTATATTTGTATTTGTATTTGGGTGTTTTGTATATAATTATATATTACTTAAGATTAACATTGAAAAAAAAACTTATTGGCATGTCTGTTTTATATTTTCTTACAAAATAAAGGCTAAATTGTTTAATTAGGGTTGAGAAGGTATACTTTTTTAATTAGTACTTATGCCCAAACAAAAAAAAATTATATATGAATATATTATTCATCTGTCTTGTATACAGCATAATAGGAATCGAGAACAAAATATATAGTTTTTTTTAAATAGTAGAAGTATGATTTACTTATATAATTTTATGTATGTTGTATATACTTTTTTTTAAAGTCCTTTCTTTATAATCTGACTGGCATTTTTACTTCATCTCCTTCTTTTTCTCTCACGAAACCTAACCCAAAGTCTTTCATGTTTTAAATCATTTCTTTTCATTCAGTCTCATTCCCAAAAATTTCCAAAAAAAATATATTTCTATCTTTTTTTTTTATACCAATCTTATATGCATACAGCAGAGCAGGAGCTGTAGAATATATATACCTACATACAACATATCCAAACTTTTTTTTTGGTAACTTACAAAGTAGCAGTAATACATTTCAAATACCTACCTTTTTTTCCCAATACATTTTCTCATCATTTTTACTCATCATCATCATCATCCACATCATGAATTTAAAAAACCGATCCAGAGACCAACAAGTTGCAAAAACAGATCCTCCATCTTTTTTTACTCGACCAACAACCATCCTATAATATTCTCCCCTATATTTTTTATGGAATAACAACAATAACGACAGTAGTATAAGTAGGGCAGCATTTTATTAGATTATAAGTATATATAAATATGTATTTTTTTAAAGAAAATCACAACAAGTAGATATATATATATTTATCTTGAGAGAGTAAAATTCAAGTGTTTTTTTTTCTTGATAAGTACTTACATATACAATAAGTATATATAATATATTTTTTATGTAAGTATTTGTAAGGAGCCGCTAGTTAGTTTGATACCCTGGTGGTATGGTAGCAGAACGAAAGTAACAAACAAAAATAAAGACAATATTATTCTATTTAATTTAATATATTGATAAAAAAGTGTGCATAGTACCTATTTCCTATATTTATTTAAAAGAACCTGCTTCTAAATTTTTTCCTGCTATAAAAAATGAACATTTCTACTTATTATTTCGTTCACTCATTATTACTATATCTTTAACATACAAAAAAAAATCCCACAGGTAATACTCAACTCTCTTCTTTTAAAAGAAACAAAAATGACATACACGCAAGATGAAAATAACCCGCTTATAATGGTACACTTTTGTGTGTGTTACATTTAACTTTTAAATGTCTCATTATGATTATAACATTATAAAAGCCTCAAATCTAATTATATCCAATTTATCTTAACGCCCTATTACCTAAGTACTTTTAAAGACTCCTCTCTCGCTTACTAATGCACTATGCAGCATGGTATATGGATGTGAGTAAATACCCTATCTGTAAAATCATTGGTTCACATAGGTTTATCCTCGTTGTTAGCTGCAACCACCGTATCATCATCGGAATCGTAAAGAAAGAAAAGTGCTTGTCTTCCGACCGACCGACCAAGAAAACCTTTTTTAAAAGCAACTCTGTGTTGTTTTTTCCTCATTCTAATTCTCAATGAGTGGATATTATGTATCTCTTTATTTTTATTATTATTGTGTGGTGGTATATTGGCACATCAGTGTGTAATCGTTTTAAACATTTTTTTCCTTAACAAAAAAAATGCGGTTATTAATAGTATGCCTACGGCCTACATGCCTAGTAATGTTTTTTACGGATAACGCCTAACGTATTTTCCACAAAATATACGCTTCAAATGACTTCCTTAAACTTATCATGAACTAGGATTTTAATCTACAAGGAAGCTTTCGTTGTTGTGAAGATGACTGAAAAAGTTAAAGACTGATGATAATAAACCAACATTTTTTTTGCTTATTGTACTTTTGTAATTTTTTCCTAATTTACTATAGCATGTCAATTTTTTAAGAAAGAAATGAAATATGGGACTCAGCGGCAGTATAATTGATAATGTATTTAACGAGATAATAATAAATTGCGTAGGTGTAGGTTATGATTTTCCACGATCTTGACCTCG
>JAHZNC010000836.1:0-13277 GCA_027744095.1 Zhuqinia jingwanae | reverse complement strand
TATTATGGACGTATGCAGCAAAAAAAAACGCCAACGGATTTGGTTGACTGAGTTTTTGGTGCAAAGTCCGGCGTGAGGTTCCTGTGTTTCTGTTTTTTTGTTTATTGTGGCATGTGGTATAATACAAATGGCAATAGTATAACATTTACACAAAGCTTAAACATATATCCGATCATCAGATCTTCTTTTCTATCCTCTTATCATACTACAATTTTTTTTCTACATTGACGAAGGGTTGATGATAGACATCATTGTCATCATCCTCATCATAGTTTTTCTCTACTTCAGAAGAAAAAACTTTCAGCTACTAACACCACTTTTTACACATTTTTCCCCAAAAAATTACAAAAAAGTATGTACTTTTTCATTCTCTCACTGCAACTGTCAAAATCATCTCCAAAATATAATAAATTTATGGACCTTTTAATAAAAAAATATTTAACACGACACACAATGTATATGTTCATATTGTAAGCAATCAACTGTGTGTGTAACCCAAGTTGCATAATATTATTTTTTTAAAGGAGGGTACTTAACTCTCCTCTCTCTCCTCTCCTGCAATGTTTGTTATTATTTCTATTTTTGTTCAGCATCATCATCGTCATCATCATGATCATCATATATATTTTCTTCTTTTTTCAACTGAAATAACACAGCAGCAGCGGAAAAATTGACTCAAGTATGTATGCCTAGTGTATATTTTGCATACAAAGGAATAAGAACTACGATGATAATACGATAATGCGTAAAAAAGTTAACCAGCTCCTTTATTCATTCCTTTAAAAAAAAAGGTCTAAAATATGCATGCGTTGTGCTATGTTGCGTATTGCGTGCCATTGTTAGTTAGTACAGCGTACTTTGGATATAAATATGTGTCCCAACACATAACACACACACACGCATTTAAGATCATTCAGAGTAATACCGAGAAACAAGCCTGTAATAAATGCATTCCGCCCTTTAAAAAACACACCACGAGCGGTTTTAATGACACATTTATTTATACGACTCCTGTCATTGGCATTTTAGCTTTGTTGTGTGTCGCACTGAGCCCTCTCCTTTAAAAAACGTATGAATTGAATGAATGAATGCAATTTTAGCTGCATTTTCTCCATTTTCCTTTTTTACTCTCTCATTGTCATCATTTAACCGTGGCGCATATACCAAATAAGTATATACTACACGTACCTACTTGCATCTAAACTAGAACCCCATAAAAATTGCGTACCATGAATGAAATGATGCAATATGCAACAATGGTACCCCAGTCAGTCAGGAGGACACAACAAAATATTCGTTTGTGCATATTATTGCATTGCCCTGTATATCTGAAAAAGAAGCAGCTATACAGCATTAGAAATAATACAGATTCTATGTATTACAGAAACACATAACAGAACGCACAAAACTATATAAATGTATAATAATGAAATGGAATCTACTTATACGTACGACTGTTTCCATTCATATAAAACGCACTCATGCGTGTGTGTTTTATTATGAGCTATCATAACAATAATAATAACAAAAGCCAGAAAAAAAAGGATCCCTATTTTAGGTGAAGTGAAGATGAGGACCCTTTTCCCCCATCCATTCACTTTTTTTTTCAAAAATGCAATGTGTCATGTGAGATGTGTGTAGTACGTAGTACACACATACACACTGCATTGAATTCTCGTCTCTTAGCAGTGCGGTTTCCTCCGGTTAAGTTCATTGTGTGGAGTGTCGTTCATTGTCAAATAAAAGTAATAATACCACTTACTTTACGCTTAGATATCTACACATTTTTTTGTTTGTTGTTTAGCTTTTATGAAGCTGCGAGAATGATGATGACGATGATGATAAGGGTACACCCAGTCCCCAACCAGAATATTTTCCCCTAAAAACCCTTACATAACACCTTAAAAAAAAGTACACAAAACACTTCATGTAAGCTTCCATTATAAATGTAGGTATATATTTTTGTAGGAGCAACAGTAGCATTTACGGCTTACATCAGGGATTACAAGCTAGTAAGCCCATGTTCAAAGGTGAGATGATAACAGTAACAGTGAGGATCATGCTGTGACGATAGACTCCTGTTTCTAATAATGAATCGTCATTCTCATCATCATCACAAATCACACCGCACTCGATCCTCAAATAATATTATTGGAATGAGCCAGCAAAAAACAGGTCATTTATGGATAATCTTACAATAAAAAGAATTTTTTCCCGGAGAACAGAAAAATACAAGTTAGTATTTACACAGTGCAGCGGCATCTTCTCAATTCTAAACTTTGAACTTGAGTAGGGTTTATGGCTTTTGTACTGTGCTAAATAAAATACAACATCTGCTTGATAATCATAATACAAAATATTTTGAGAATTAACCCATGAAATTTTGTGTTGATGTGAAGCGTGTAAGGTACCAACTTGTACATTTCTAAATTTTCCAGAAAAAAAATGTGAATGTGAAAATGAGGTAACATGAAAGCAAAATGTAATGAATCTTTCTTATACTTTAGGTTCAAGTACGCACCTTTTGTTAAAAGGAAAAAATGCGTTTTTTCTTCTTTTTAGTTTGTATTCACAACTCAATGCACATTATACGTATTAAGGAGGTGCAACAAATGCAATAATGGAGATTCAGATCTTAAATGGTTTAACCCCATTCAAATGTAAGTAACAGCGGAACGATATTACCTATATTATAATAGGATCCTTTTTCGTTCGGTGGTCTCTGGTACTTAAGTCAACTTTTTGACAATAATAACTTATTATGCAGACAAGGTATAGCTTGCTTTGCTTAGGGAATGAAATAATATATTATAACATAAATAGTTACATGAAAAGCTGAATAGAATAAAAAACGAAAAGCAGAAAAAAATATCTCGTTTCAGTTTTATTTATGTGAGAATATTATTATTACTAAAGTTTCCTTTTTGTAAAAGCGATAATTTAGACTGTTTAGGAGGATAATAGAAGGAAACTTGCATATTGTAAGTAATAAGGGTCGGTTAAAATCATGTGTGCTACATTTATGTACACGGTATGCATATTTCTTCAGTAAAAGTCATTTTAAAGTATACGAAATTTTTTATGTGTTATATCATATAGTCTTTCAACTTCACTAACTTTGCTAAATAAGATGTGACACATTTTAACCTTGCATAAGTTAGTTAAAGTGATATATAACCCATTACACATTTGCTTTTAATAAGTTTTTTAATTAAAGTGATGAATGATTTCTGACTAGGTAATTAATTACTGTTCCTCCATTTGTTAAACCCATTTTCTATTTTAGTAACTTTATGATGATGGAATAAATTAATTTTGTGGTACATTTAGAAGCCGTAATGTTATTCTAATTTCATAAGACTTGTGCACGTACTAATTTGATATACTAGTTAAAAAATTTACCTACTTAAGTCAATATCCAATTAGGTTTTAAAGATGAAATAATTGCAATTTTAATTAAAAATAATTAAATGTTTACACAATCGTAAAAAATTGCGTAATAATATGTTAAAGAATTGTGGTATTTTTTTATTTAATTTTTGATATAAAATTTAATTAATCAATCAACTATATATACATATTTCATATATTCATTCGTAGATCATTTCGTTAAGCGTATTCTCCCTGCGATCATAAACTCCAATTTTTGGTGGAATCACGCTCAAAATCATCACTTTATTGGAAAGCTCATTATTAATTTATATTTCCAAGATAGGCCATCAAATTTCAACCTCAAGTCATAATTTAGTAGCTGAAATCCTTTATAAATTCTAATCAAAATGAACCGCAAGCTCTTCATTAACGTTTTCAGTATAGTCACGTTACTTTTTTTGATTTGCGCGCTTATCAACCACTCTCTTGCTGGTGAAACAAATAAAATAAAAGTCTTCAATTTTCATTTCCAAAACTTTTTGAAACTCAATTTTACTTTTCTGTTTTTTTCTAGTTAAATTTAGTTGTCAAAACTGCAGCAAAATATGTAAGAGGGGAACAAGATCTTTTGGTAAGCTCAATCATTCGTCCATGTGTAATACTTCATGAGTTTATACTAATCAACGTTTGCTATTTCAGGATCAATGAAGGTATATTGCAATCGTTGTGTCGCTATTTGTGACACCACAGACAACTCTGGGGACCCTTGGAGTCAAATGACAAAAGTTGTCAGGGCAGCAAAGCAAAAGTTCAGGGGAACAACGGACGACCTCACCATCCGCAAACCAACTGTACTGGGTCAGGAAGGGCGATCAATTGGAGATGATGACGAAAGCCAATCTCAAGGTTCAGCACTCTCATGGTGGGGTCGTCGTCGTCGATAATACAGACGTCATCATATTATAGGAGTACCCATTAAGTCATTGTACATTTGACTTGCATTTGACTATATAGCACATTTATATTCCAAAGTACGTTTGACACATTATGTGAAATTTTCATCACTTATTATAATTCATATACCTTAGTTAATGAATGCAATAAAAACGTCACATCATTTCCTCCTTATGGTACACATAAACTATACGTTTAATTACTTGTCAGTTTTACTCATTTCATTTCAGTCCATTTTAAAGATAGTCAAATAACACACATCGATTATACGTAATGGCCCGCAAACTCATCGTCAACCTTCTCAGTACGGTTACCGTGCTTTTAGTGATTTTCGCCTTGTTTCATTACTCTTTCGGCAAAAGAGGTATAACATGATTTACCATTATGATCATACGTAATGGCCCGCAAACTCATCGTCAACCTTCTCAGTACGGTTACCGTGCTTTTAGTGATTTTCGCCTTGTTTCATTACTCTTTCGGCAAAAGCTTGTTCGATATATGTAGGTAGTGGTAGTCGGCAATTTAATTGTAGAAAATGCAATACCATATGTGGGAAAGGAAAAGGACACTTTTGGGGTACGCTAATTTATTTACCATATGAATAGGTTTTTAACTTCTGAGCTACAATACTAGATTCCAAAATAATTAAATAAAATTTTAATTTTCTTTTAAGGTGGAATGAAAAAGTATTGCTTACGCTGCGCAGTTTTGTGCGACAACCCAAAAGCTTCCAAGGACCCATGGTTAAAAATTTCAATGGTAAAGAAACAAATACGAAATGGAACCCTGATTGATATGTTGACTTTAGACAAAAAGATGGAAGAACCAACAGCAAAAGGACCAAATAAGGGACAGGAGGGAAGATGGGAACCGCCCACTTATGGGGAACCGCCACCAAATTATCCAGGATCCGCAATGGCATGGTGGGGTCGTCGCTAATCTCAATGTTTTTAACTTTAAGTCGCTAATTCAAATCTTTACAAGGCACCAACGATGTCTCATTTTAATCTTCTTGATAAGTAAACATGCATCTTTGAATTGTAAAAAACATTTTCGTTTCCTGCTTTAAAATAAACGAATAAATAGTGTACAGACATAATATACCTTAGTCATGAATACAATTTATTGGTAAATTCACACACTACACATATGTATATTGCTAATGGGCATGGGCATATTTTTTCAACATTTTTATGTTGCTGCTGACATTGAAGTTGCCATTAAACATAATATAACACCATTATGATTATTCCCTGAGCTGTAAAAAGACTATAAACATATTGATCAATTTACACTAAATGGGATAAGTTTGCTTATATTGACCATTGTATCTAAATTGAATAACTTTTATGCGTTATTCAAGTGTTTTCAATGGAATGTTTATGCATTTAACTTGTTTCCCATTTTCATAGTAACGTAGCAGAAAAACTAAATAGGGAATAAAATACATAAACTTTAAACGATTTTAACATTTTCCCTGCAAGCCAAATATGAATTCCATTTTCAGTCCAATGAAGATTTAAGGTGTCACACCAGATTACATAATATATTAGGTATTATACATAGGTATATGCCATGCTTACTTATACTGAATAGATGATTTTTATCCATGTTCTGTTAAATTATTACATACATGATACGCACACCTTTACTTACAATTTTATTTTTAACTTATAAAACCTTACGTCATAAATTATCATCCCCGCACACAATAATTTATGTGTATAAAAGGTGAAAAATTTATGCGAAAGCTGCAGCGTGAAAGAAAGTCAAGCAGCATGAAGAAAATAAGTCATATTGCCATTATAATCATCGTCATTATCACAATCAGAAAAGGCTCAACCCTTTGATTACAATCATTATTGCTAATATATTACGTGATACAATCTATGAAAAAGCTGAAAGATGCATCACTGAGCATCAATAACAAAAACACTGAGGGATACAGAAGAAGTAGTAGTAGTACTTTCTTCTTCTCACTCGGAACAAATTAACCCCTTAAAATAGGGGATCACTTGGTGTTTGGAAGGTGTGTGCTACTCATTCATAATAAGTAATTGCATATTATTTATACACTGCTGTGAGTGAACTGAATAGGTATAGAGAACGAGGTTGCGTGTTATCAGTGAAACTGATGATCGTGATGACGATGATGATCATGATGAGAATGAGAGGAAGAACGATGGCGATATTTATCCTTTAAGGCAATTTGTCCCATGATAGGATGTGCTTACTCCTTTACTTGGCTTGCCTCTGTTTTTTTTCCTGCTCCTTCCCAGTTCAATTTATACTTTTATATTTTCCTTGTCAAAAAAGGCGATGAGGTAGTTTATCATAATTTCATGGATGTATGAGTATGCCCCATAACTAACGCAAACACACACACACGCACGCACAAAAGTAAGTAGGCAGTTAAAGTACGAAGCATCCTGAGAGAAATACATGAAGAAAGATAAAATGCATTTATACTTTTATGACGTTGACAGAAGCATTATATAAAAAAAAATAGTGAGAATCGCGACCAAAGTCTTCCTCTATGTTTATGTGTGAGGTGAGCAGATGCTCTCGGTAGTAGAAAATGGAAGGGGTTGAATCAGAAGGAAAGGAAGGCATGAAGGTGTACATGTGAAAATATCTAAAATAACACATTTTTTTCCAAGAAGGTGAAAAAGTGTTAAAAAATATGAAACGAAACAAAGTTCTTCGTCTTGTGCTGAGGATGATGATAAATAAAAAAAAGTAGAGAGGAGACAGAAGCAAAAGGAGAGAGACATGCTCAACATAACTTTTCTCTCTGCTGATTCCTTTCCTCTTTATTTATTTGAGTGATTTGCTGAACTGAAAGAAACCTTTACTACTACTACTAGCTCACTATATATGAACTCTTTCTATTGAACTTTTTACTCAAGTCTGAAAAATTGTGCATTTCCTTCCTTCGTAGTTCTTTTCCAACTTTTACTATATATTTTTTTGCTTGAAATGTTGAAAACAAAATGGTATTTGAACTGGAAGCAGAATATAGTAAAGGACAAAGAAAATATATAGAAAGCTATTCATTTTTTATTCTTATGGTTGTTTGTGCTTTTTTCCTTGTCTTTGGGGACCATCTTGGTGACTTAAGAAATATTGCAGAGGTTTAACTAAAGTTCAGCTGAGAGAGAGAGAGATGTTCATAAGAGCAATGTTATGAGTGAACGATCATAAAGGAATAGAAACTAAAAAAAAAAATCTGTATTTTTTTCTAGGAATTTCACATTATTGCATTCAATCAGATTGTATTATTGCAATAACTGGAAAGCATAAGAACAAGACATGGACACGGTATGTGCACGCTCATCCTCATCTTTTTCCAGTATAAATGGTAAAAGTGCAAAGGTCTGTGCATTTTCCAAGGGATTAAAGTAAAAGTCAACTCATTTTTTTACTCTAGCTTATTTTCTGTTTTTATCCTTACGTTTAGCCACAAGTGTGGTTTGGATGGGTGATCCTTCGTTTGATGATGATGATGATGATCACAAGAAAGCCAATTCAAGAAAAAGCAAAAGCCCCTATCATATCACGTCATAAGTGGATACATACGGACAACATATAGATTACAACGGAGCAACAACTTTTTTTCCCAAGAAAGAAGGCTTTAGCTTGAGTGATACATATTGCTAGCTTTTATATATATCTCATATGTGAACTTGTGTTTTTTCGTTGTTTTCCCCATTTTTACCGATGATTGGACTGGACCTCTTGAGATATCACCAAAAGCTACCACCACCACCAACGAATAAAGTAGCTAGCTCAACTTCTTGCTATTATATTTTTGTTATTATTTCTCTACCCCATCCACCGACATGCACTTCTTTTGCCCACCGTCGCTGCTATCATTTCACATTTAATAAGAAATAAAGAAGATCAATCTAAGTGGCCAGCAGCAGCAGCACAGAAAAAAAAGGCCAGAGAATCCAAGAAGATATCACAAGTAAGAAAAAAATAAATTGCATATGTGCACCACCAGCAATACCAGTCAAGAGGATGGGGAAATATTATGACAATTTTGTTATTGCTCTTATTTACCTCTCTGTCTGTCTGCCTATTTTTCTTCTTTTGCCTTGCAGGCAGCTAAACCAACAACAATAATATAACATTATATTCTTTCCATCTACGAAAACATTCACTAAAAAGATGACACAGGAGGACCTCAGCTTAAAAAAAATTATTACTGCCTTGGAGTCTAGCTTACCTATAGACGGACGACAGGAGACGACGAAGACCCTTCGTGTCCTTTTCATTTCATATGAGAGTGGAACACACACTATCGCCATAAAAATAATATTTTTACAGAAAAAAAATTCCTTGTTGCTGTCTCCGTCTCTTATGCATTCTATACTTGCACAACACTGCATCCAAGCACGATATATAGTAGGTACATATATACATACAAACATGAAGGTATACACAATGCCATCAAAAGTAAAAGAACCAGTGGTGGCGGTACTGGCCTGGTCGTGGTTGCTGTGGTGTGGCTTCTTTTCAGGGCGTAATAAAATATTTATGAGTTGAGCTACGATTCTTTTCCTCTGTAAACAAGCATCCTTTTACTTACTCACACAACTTGTGTAACTTTTACATTTTATCCCAAAAAGCTGCTATAACTGCGCTACTTTCCTACTCGCTTATCTTTGTCTTTAACGTTATACTTTTATCTACATACACGTTTTGGTTGGGATATTAATACTCCCAAACGAAATGCATTGTGGTGTGTGTGTGTGTGTGTATACACGAGAAAAAATTGATGGGCTATTTCATCCTCTTTGATTCGTTAATACATTTTTACTAGACAAACCAAAAGATACGCATCATGTAAGCTTTCGTCCTTGCTGCAGCCAAGCCGTAACCGCTGTTGTCTCTCTACTTCTGCCACTGATTCTATCAGAGATCATAATATTATTATTGTTATGCTGATGCTCATTTTTTTGTGTATCAGAAAAAGTAAAACGACCGAGCATGCCAGTGGTAATCCGATGTAGTAAAAGGAATCATAAAAGAATAATAATAATTTTTTGATCTGATAAGAAAAGGATTCTTTTTTTTCGCCTGATGGTGATTGTGATGATCATGATTGTTTGATTCTATCCTATGTTTTATATCGTAGCCAGAAACTTGAGCAGATGTGTACACGCAATACACACAATTACATTGCTTTTAAATGTATCTATTTTTTGATAACTAGTCCTATTATTGGGTGATTCCACTGTATTGAAATGGGCCATAATCAGCAATTTATTTTTATGAGTTCGATTTTAGATTAAATGTACAGCAGTGAATCTCTATTATAATTGGTGATGATCATGATGATAATCTTTAAAATTAAAGATAAGGCAAATAACTTAATGCTAAAAAAATCTAATAAAGTTTTTTTTAGACGAGCGACGTGGTATGCTTATCGTGTTACATAATTTATCTCCAAAACCTATTAGGTATGTTTTGCATAGGCGTTGTGTATTCATCGGTGGCTTACCTTTGCCACAACGGGTAAATACAATATAAATAGTAGTATAGAGAAGCTGTGCCTTTGCTTATGATATTATGATTATGTAAATTTTATATTAAAGTCAAATAATTAATAAACTTATCCCAATCTATCTATCAAAAAAGTCGAAATACGAATGAGCTTCAAAAATAACGATTGGCGATAATACAATACATATTGCATCTCTTATTTACGTACTACCAGTTCTTGTTTATGGCAACTTTCATAATGCACACTAAATTATTATTATGCGTAACAGCAAGATGCACTTTTACCGCGTAACATCCACCTAAGCAAACCCAAATCCTAGGAAAATACCACACAACAGCCCCAACCCCTGCAGACAGCAAAAGCAGCACTACTCCATCCGACCCACCAACTCTGCAACAACAACGACGTTGAGGAAAGGTAATACCAATTTCGGGAAAAATGTTATAAGTAATAAAATCTAGTAATGATATTATTTTACACGGTAATATTACTACAAGTTTTACCATCATCATCATCATCATCATGCACCAACATCGATATATCACATAGGTACATAATATACCAAACATATCAGGAATAGTGAAAAGCCAAATAAAAATCCTCCCTCATACCTTGGCTCCTCTCCTCGCACACAGGCTTAAAGTTAGCGATAGGAAAAGAGAAGAGGGTATCATCATCCCCACTACTCGAGCAAGACGAAAAAGTCTCAAGAAAATAAGCCTGCTTAATACTAATAATAATAACACGGTACACTAGTAGTGATGGTGAAGAAAGAAAGTATGCAACGGCGATGTGGAGGGTGGTTTGGAAATTGTCTTGCTCTGGCGTCTTCTGTTCGTATCTTTCCTCTGTAAGCACCAGTATGCCAACTTTGTTATGCGTACAATAATTTTACGCACACATCCACACTGCTGCATATAAACTTGGGGGATGATATTTTTCCTCATCTCAACGTAGAACAACAAACACACACACACACGGTAATACCAACATTACCACAAAAAGAAGAAAAAAAACTTTCATCTTTTTTTCTGTTCATATCTATCTACATCGCTTAAAGACACTGTGAAAGAGTAGCATAGCAAGTGGCATTATAGAACGTATAAAAGACGAGGTTTAACAACCCATGCAGTATAATAGTCAAGTACGTGATGAATATATGAAGAAGTCTTCTTGGAAGAAAGAAAAGCGATTTTTTTCTTCTTGAGAATACGTTAACGCAGCATGTTATACATACATACAAGCATCTATCGAATTGTTGGTACATTGGTCTTCTTCAAGTCGTTGTCGTCTTTTGGTCCTTTCACTCATTTCACTCATTCCGTTCACGTATTTCCCTCATAAACGATGGCTTTAACGTGAGAGCTAAAAAGAAAGGAGAAGACGAAGACAACGATTCCTTTTTATTCTTCTTTTTTGCGTGGTGGTAGTGTGATGCATGAGATGAGGGGAAGAGCGACCAAGATGTAAGGTAGTGGTGGTGGAGGAGGGATGTCGTGGGTACACACACTTGCATTGCACTGGTCTCTCCTAATCTGGTTTGGTTTGCTAGCGTACTTTTCCATGACTTTCTCTTGTGAGCATACACCATGTCTGGACACACCACACCCCAACGTACACAAGCACCAGATCAGCTCATCATCACTACCATCAGTCTACATCTTCAAAACTTGGAAGAAAAAAAGAATACTTGAAACATCTTGTCTACATTTCTTCTTTTTTTCTCTGTACTTTCCAGTTTGTCCTCCCTTTCAAATATTTTTTCTTCTTTAAGTAAACTTTGTTTGGTGGTGGTAGTGGCTGTGGGTGAAATGCAATATGAAGGTGGCGGTTCTGCAGTAACAGCAGCAGTTCTGGTGGTGGGAGAAAATTACATGAATGTTCCAAGTTACACAGCCTGAAACAATATGATTATGTTGTTTCCTCTCGTCTCATCCGCGACGACGGTTATTATGCTCCCCCCTTCTTTCTTCTTCGTCTTCTTTGTCTTATTGCCTTAAAAAGTTTTCTTTCTTAGAAGAATAAAAAAGATGGAGACTAACATGAATGTTCTATACAAAACATACTACTATGAGCATACTATACTTACACTCTTCATCAATGTCGAACAAAAAACTTAACGAATCAAATACAAATGTTGAAAATGAGATTTTTTTCCTCTCTTTTCTCTATAGACCAGGAACACATCCAAAGCATCCCTCCTCCACCTCTCTATCATATCAACCCTCCTCTACCGTTTTTACTTGGAATAGAAAAAATGTATGTAATGTCATTTATTATGGAATCTTTTATGAAATTTATCACAAATATTTGGATACTCACCACAAATTTGGCAATTTAGAAGGAAGGGAAAATATAAAAATATGACAAGTATTTTTTCCCAAGAATAAAAAAAAGGTATGCAATCATAATCATAATAATGCTGTGTATTATATGTAGGTATGCATAATGTTTGTAAGTAGTAAATGCGTGAATTTTCCTGATGATGTGAAGTAAATTCCCCCTTCTTAAGATTTTTTCCCCCTTGCATTACTATAATAAATGACAGAGACCACAGGATGCTTTATATTATGATTACGTGTGTGTTCAAGGAAGCCATTTAAAAGCATATGTGTCGATTTCATCATTATTATGATCCTCTTTTGCAAACATTAAGAATTCTCAACACAACTTCCTTCCTTCTTCACAGCAAAAAAAAAAGCTGTGTTTTTCTCCGCGTTCTACGACCAACGCCAATGTATATTTTTTAGACATGCTGCTGACATGCATGCATGCATAATAATGATGCTTATGCCTATATGTATCATGCTCATCATCATGATATCTTAACATCATAGTACTGATCATGATGCTATGATCATCCCGATCATCATCACCATTTCCAAAATCTTTATAATAAGTATGCATACAAGATTTTCCCAAATATTCAACCACTTTTATTTTACCGATATAGGTACATATTTTCTTTAAAGAAGGAATCAGTGGTATGATATCAGCAACATCTTTCTTGACTGTCTACCATACTATACTACTGAAACACCACATATACATACATAGTTCCACGTGAGCACCTATCCATCTCTTAAAGACTTTGAGCGTTCTCTAATATTATTGAGCTTCTTACATATTTTGAAAAGGAAAATAAAAAGGAGAGGAATATGGAAGGGATCACCAGTGAAAATCCAGATGATGGCTCTTTATATATGCTAAGTAAGCAGGCAAAACGGTCATAAATGTAATAACGGGAAATAGAGTAGGGAAAAGTGGCAGACGGGACCCAGCTCACAGTGCCAGGAAGAGAAAATACCAGTTTGTTCTACGATATAGGCAGCATAATATAAAATCCGGTGGTGCTTTGTGGGTGCATAATATACATCTCCGTTTGGTTTGCAAAAGGAAAAGTATTAGATTGTGAAAGATAACTGCTTACTTTCATACA
>JAHZNC010000835.1:0-10419 GCA_027744095.1 Zhuqinia jingwanae | reverse complement strand
AAATTTGGCTATGAATCAATGTGTCAAATTCCTTCAACCTATAAAAACTTGTATAAGGATAATATGCATGTATTATATGTATGTATATAGCGCGCTCACACACAGTTTCGTAAGTAATGTAGGTATCTCTGGTTTCTGGCTGAATGTATAATGTAAACTGCCAAGTCCATATGGACCATTCATTTCACTTCCACTTTGTGCTTCTTTCTGTAAAAAATTTAAAGCTTTTAAACGGATACATGTTTGATATGAACATGTTTAATACTCTTGAATTGTAATTTTTCTACAAAAAATTATATTTTCTTTCGCATTAGAGAAAAGTCAAATCTATTTTAGTTGGTTAGTTTCACTCAACAAGAGACGTCAAACAAACTTTGGTTGTAGAGTAAACATGCAGAAATAATGGTTTATTATTATTATCTTGCTCATATTTCATAACAATAAATTTGCTGTTGTATTCTATTTTTATTTTTATTATTACGATATTTCAGTGGAAGCTATGGTCATTATTAGCATTATTGGAGAACTTGCTCAAGGCCAATTTCATTTTTATTGCTTTCCCAAAAAATAACTACAAATGTTACTAGTTAATTTATTGAGTTATTATTACCGTTACTGTATATTATTTAGATATAACATTTTTTGTGGATATTTTTATGCAAATGCAATACTGATGATGATGAAACACAGATAGCCTATAAATGTGCAACCTAATTGATATTGTGACCTCAAAAAACAATATAAATTAATGCCAACACAATGTCAATGATAAAGTACCTAAAAATGGCCAAAAAAACGGTTTTCAAATTACGACGAATAATAATAATATTGAAATCCATTTCAAGTAATACTCCAAAATAGTAGATGGTTAGCGCGCGGGCTATTACAAAAACACAACACTTGTTATGTAGGTGATTTGAGAAACCCCCAATTCAGTGCAATATTTTCATATTAACTCTAATTTATAGCATACATACATACAAATGGAGCACCTGCGACTACATATTTTATATCGTATCTAACATGCCTATGTAGTATAGCAAATAGCTAGTGGATCCACTGGTTATTGTTATTGCCGAAGCGATAGCGTACAAAAAGTGAAAAAAAATTCAAGAGTGGTTTATGTGAAAGTCTTGACAGGTGTAAGAGATAGCGTGAGCATCCTTCTTCCTCCTTTTTCCCAGATAAGCAGCGACATTGAGAGGAAAAGAGAGAAAGGATATTCAAAGGGAACGTTTCTCCTTGGATAGCCAGGCCAAGATAAATTCAATTTTCTAACGAGACTCTCTCCAATTCTTGCTGAATTTTTTTTGTTACAAACTCTTCTCCAGCTTTGTAACATAGGTATGCATACTACACAGGGTTATTTTGGTGTTATTATATACCTATTTATACACATATAGCAGAATAAATACAAGTGTTTCGTGAACAAAAGAAGAAACGGGACCAGAAAGCCATCAGACAAGGTTTTAGTGCATTGCAATGTGTGGCCATCTCTCCTTGTGAGGAATAAATCTAATATAAAATGTTCCATAGGTATATATAAATAGGGACTATGTGTGGTTAAGTTACGCTTACTTTTTTGTGGTTACTTTTTGCTTGACTGGTCATGATGACTCATCCTCTCCTTTTTTTAATACTCTATCCTGGCTATTATCTTCCCGAGTCAAGTTGGGTGTGTGTGTGTGATAGAGAGAGAAGGATTCGGTTCATACTTGTGATCTACTTTTGCGAAAGTTTGAATATAGATGATATACCTATCAGAACAACATGGCGAGTAAATACCTACATACAACATGTCGCCTTTACACTGATTTTGAGCTGAACAAAAGAGTCCGTCAGCTTGCAAGCAGAAGAGAGAGGAAAAAGTTGAAAAGTATATATGGTTTGTTACACGCTGGAGCGATGAGAACGAGGCTAAAAATATTTGGTTACTTAAGTCAAGTCAGTAGACAATTGTGTGTGCTTTCCTTAAATATCAGGTCAGGCTTCACTTGCAGAAGCGTGCATAATATTTTTTTATTCTAGCGACCATGTACATTAGTTCCTTCCTAATTCTGGGGACGGATATACAGAATAGAGCAAGTATTATAAACTTTATTTTTCAAGCATCAATGTTATATGCAGGGTTGGTTGGTCCTGATTTCCTGAGCTGTCTAGTATATATAAGTACTTGTTATACTGGTCGCACGATTCTGATTGATAGTAGACTAGTGTGGTTAATGGATCTTTAGTGCATTTGAGAATGTACAAATGACTTGCATCGAGGAGCTTTGCATTGAAAAGAAATCAATATGTCGAGTATGTCGCGTCGAGTTTATTGGAGCATGTATCATGAAGTTGCAATTTATTGAGCAACTACTTGTGAAAACATTTCTCTGATTGATGGTCATATTATATCATGTACACATGCACAGGTTAAGAAAAATTTATGATCCTAACATGTACATACATATATATTTGATTAAAATATGGGGAATAAAAGTAATTGCCTTTTTATGGGCAAAATGTATTCAGTTATTTTGTCCATTATACATTTAATGGCCAATGTCACTGTCAATTCAAATTTAATAGTTGATACAGCAGACCTGTTTTGCATATTATTTATATACATTACGTCAAAACTTAGGCAAGAGATCAAAAAATAATTGAGCTGCCTTTGATTCGGTCATGTAGAGCTCAACTTTGTTGAGTTTTATTGAGTTCACCTGCACAACAACATGCTTTGACAGGTGTGTGACACAAACGAGAATGGAAAACGACATTTAAGTGACATTCGCTATTTTTTAATGACTACCATTTTTTTTCTTTGGCAAAGCTTCACTCGTTCAGTAATGTCTGCATACATATATACAGTTGTGCGGTGAACTATTGACTGTCAAGTAGTAAAAACATATCTATAAAGATAGAGCTTATTGTAGTGTTGTATAGATACATAGATACAAATGCTTTATGTATCAAGGTCCCCTGCTGAAGCTTGACATTTAAAAAAATAAAACATGAGTGCTACATAGGTTTTGGCTTTTCCTTTCCTTGTGCGTCTCTGTGGTCTTGTGGGGATCCGTGACAGTGGACAATTCAGAATTCATGAATATTAGTCTCAAGTGACGTGTTCCAACTAAACCGCATTGTCTCATTGACAGCTTATTTTCTAGCTTACCCCACCACAAGGACGTCTGTCGACTTTACTCTATAAGGAAAAGGTAGAAAACCATCTTTTTTGCTTGTTTTTAAAGGGAAACGTTCAACTTGAATGAATGTTTTGTGGTGAATTCTCGCCTCTGCTTGTTAACTGGAAGTGACAAGTAAGCTAAACTAAACACATTTGTTTCTTTATTTGTGAAAGATTTATACTAAGCCTGAACCGGATATAGTAAAAGTAGTGGAGGATATAAAACAAACTTTTCCATCTGCTCACTACTCACTACTACTTCTCTCAGCTCATCCCATTTTAATTTAGAAAGGGGAAGTAAAAATAAAGTGCAGCGAGAGAAGCGTTACTGTACACACATACCCATACCACATTAGACATTTTCCAGTCTGTTTAATTTTTACACTTCCCTTTCTCCCTTCATCTGCCTGCTACAAAGTAAGTGTAGGTATTTATCTATCTACTTTTAAGGATAACGAAGAGGAATGATGATGGAACCTGTCTCCTTGTTCTAAATAAAATACGAAGCACATATGTTTGTTAATGTGAATGGATTGTGAAATGCCATTACTTTTTTTTTCGCCAAGAGCACCCCAATCATTTTACCCAAAGTATTTTCCGTGTGAGATAGTGAGATCCTTTACAGATGGAGGGTACATATAACGGGCAGTGACATGGGGATATGTTGATGTTGTTGTTGGAGGGATCGGTTAAATATTTGCATCCTATGTGGGTGCTTTCATTTAACTAAACAATTTGGATAACATGTTATACAAAAGTTCAACAAAACGGAGGATAAGGTAACGTAAACGGAGGATAAAGTAAACAATCTTTTTGGTTTTGTTTACCTTTCTTGACGATGCATTACAATTAGTGCGGGTAAATTAAAGTCAGTAAACATTTCGAGAGAAATATACAGTTTCCCTGCTCTGACTGAAGTCGTAATGAAAAATCATAATCTTTTTCTAGCAATGCTTTAATATATACCTACATATTATGTATACAAAAGTACCTTGTAGATGATATTTAATATACACATCATGGGTACCATATGCAATATGTCATCAAAGGATAGAAAACTTTTCCAACTTTTTCCATCTTTCTTTTTTTGGTTTCGTTTTCTTTTTGAGGCAACTTTTTTTTCTGCACAATGCCTGCGAAAAGTTTATTGCTATTACATGCTTGTTGTATATTATGGAGGCATGTTGCATTTGAACTTTTTTCCCCTAATCAGAACCAATCGTCTATCCATTTTGTGTGTGTCAGTGTTCCATACATTATTCTGCTGACGTTGTTTTACTCGCAAAAATAATGAGGGTACTACTCTTCTACATGCTTATACCATAAAGTAGGAGAAAAGTTTATCGGGACGACACCAAACCAACAGACAACAGAAGCGGCAGCAGCAGCAGCAGCAGCAGTGGCGGAGAGTAGAGATACACAGCCCTTTTGTGTCACACGTTTTGACTGTCTGGTTTTCATTAGAAAGTTGGGTCCCGACTTATATAAAGGATACGATGTGCCCTTTCATATATATAACAACGATGAACGAGCAAATGCCTCCTCCTTCACCTTTTTGACTTTTTTCACTTGATCTTTCCCACTTTTCTTTTATCTACTATATATCCTATCCTCTTCCTTTAGTTCTGCTGCTACGTTTAAACATACAGTATATGCTGGTGACTTCCTCAAAAGTAAAAAAAAAAGGAGATGAGAAGAACGAGGCGACAGGATGCGTAGGAAGAAAAGACAACGACAAGTAAAAGGAAATGGGGAAAAGATGGATGAATTGCCGAGGGAAGGGAAAGCATGGACTTACAAAATGAAATAATATATATTCTTGTGCCAAAAATGTCTCTAAAGGAAGTCAAGGTGAAATTACTACACAGAACAAAAAGAGAAAAAGAAAGCTCTTATATAGGCAACTACCTTTTTGCGACACTATCACTATATATTTTACAACATCTCTGAGTCAACTCAATGAATACTGTATGCATGTAATATCCATTAGTAAGCATGCATCTTTTAGTATAAGTATACACTCCCTATCACATCACTTTCATTATCATCCTGAATGATGAAGATAGATTTCTTTAAAAGGATATTATTTACTCAGAATAGAGGCTAAAAGGAGTAAAGATAATGATTTAAAGCTACGTAATGACAAAGTTTATCGCGCGTGACAAGGAGTAAAAATAATAATGTTCAAAATACCTGTGTGCTACACAAATCGACTGCCGTGTGAGTGAACATAATGAATCTTTGCCACTTTGCAGAGTTATTCAGGCGATAAATGTAACTTCAAAGAGGTGTTGGTGTAAGTAATACAAGAATTGTAGATTATTACATGATACCCTTTCTACTTTTCCAATTCCATCATTGCATCATTACATCACCAATTTTACTGGTAGTAGTGAGAAGGCATCATTATTTTGGAGGAAGCTGGCAGAAAGGTATTTATATTTACGTTCTGCTTTGTTGGTGTGAAAGATGCCTTCATTTTTGCCTTCTTCACTCGCATTATTAGAGCAATAGATACGGATATATATGTATGTATGTATGTATGTATGTATGTACTCACTCAGCAAACAAGGAAGGATGTAATAAGGGAGAAAATGAGCTGGTGTGGTGGAGCAATTTAGGTAAGGTACTCGGGTACTACTTTTATCACTTTTTCCTAAAGAACGGGAAAAGATGTGGTGGAAAAAGAGGAGATGAGTGTTATTTGTCTATGTAGTATGGATATTGATGCTCCATTATAATAGGCACTTCTTACACTCGTTTCGTATCCTTTTTTAGTCCTGTTTTCTGTCTTGAAGGTATGCATCTTCCATATTTATCCATCTGTAACTTTACGTTTCCCATAGATAATAATAAAGCATGTGTATGTTTACACGAAGCGAAATGTATATCTGGAAAAGCACTAGAAGATGCAGATGGATGGGTTTTACCCCACTTGGTATATATACCTAAAGATACTTTCAGGTGACTATATTGCCCCGTCACTACAACCAAACTATTTCTTTGAATGTGATAAAAGTTTAAAATTTGCTATAATGGGGGTGGTGTATACATTTGCACATATTTTTAAGCGCACATGATCCAGTTGTAAGCTGTGGTGGGTTTATCCACTCTGTTTTTGGGAGACTATCCATTATCGACCGATTTTCAGGTCCGTAAATCTACTATTTGGGTTCACCTGAAATATATATGGGCTACTTTCTTATTTTGGGCTGTCCGAGATGCATTGCATCTTTTACTTGTGTGTGTATTTACAATAAAGTAACTGATGAAAATCACAGCAAGCACAAGCTGATTAACAAATTTCACACTTACACTCTAATTTGGCTTTGGTGATATGTGGCATAAAATAAATTGGTGATGTTACAATTTAAGATTTGGCAATGAACAAAAATGTGCGCGTCTCAGTTTACCCTGTGTATGTCCCCATCGACAACTTTCTTTCTAGCTGGTGTGATAAAGTTTGTGAATCTTACTTATTAGCATGCCAGAGGGAATGTTTTAAAGATTGAAAACTTTTCTTGTTCACTCGAGAGAGGGAACATTTGAAGCATTTCATTGCAAATCTCATTTTACCGGAAAGAAACATGATTTTCAAAAAAATTATTTGGGCGTTTTGATACCTTTCCAGTATTCCAGAAAACGTCATCATTATGATCATCATCATGGTATACTAGATTCAATGAAAACTTGTTTTTAGACAAAACCATGTAGGTACCTAAGTACGTATACATTTCAGACCTCACGAGGGACATTATAAATACCTATGTACAACGTTAACTACCTATGTACATGGTATGCATGCATTTATTGTGATGCAAATGAGTATGTACCTTACGGATGGGTGTTTACTTAACTTTTTTTCCTCCTTTTTTGCTTATTTTTCTCATTGTAAACTCGGAAGGAAGTGGTAGCACACATATTTGTACTTTTAGTCATCATCATTACTTGTACAAAGAATAAAAGTTTGGTTAGTTATGAAACATGAAAAAAAGTACGACATTCTTTTCACAATGAAAAGCGTGGTACCATGAACAGTTTGCAACGTCAATAAAGTTTAATGATGAAATGAGGGTGAAGGGTAGGTAGAAGTGTGAAGGAGCACATCATCATTGCCAGTGTGGCGCCAGTAGTAATTTTGTACTTGTTATAAAGTATAGTACACATTGTGCGTTCATAAATAAATGAGAGAAAAGTAAATTAGGAATGCTATGTTTGATATAATTAAAACTATGGATGAAAAATTTAGAAAGTTTCCAACTGAAACGTACTTGAAGCCGTTATTTTTACTTTTTTTTTTAAATCTGCGAAAAGGATGTGGTTTGGCAGTATAAAAACAATTAGCTGCTAACTGTCGGAATATATTTGAGAAAAACTAGTAAAACAGCGAAAGCGACACATTTATGTGAAACAATGAAAAGCTTCAATAATACGACCACTATTGTGTTGTGTAAGGGAAATAAGCACTGCGGTAGTAGTGCTACTTTAACACTTACACTTTATTGCTATTCTTACTTTCTTTTTACTGCATAGTAAGATATGTGGTTTTTTCTGTTTTTATACGCTCTCCACTCTTTCATGATACCTTCATCTTTTCAACCGCAGCATTTGTGGCTTCTTCAGGCGAAATCCGAATGTTCCTGTTTTTTTTGCCTCTCAACTGCCTTCAAGACTAAAGTACCCGGACGGAATGCGGGTTTGTATATGCTTTATTAAACGTACACTCTGCTGCTGCTGCTGCTGCAGATGAAGAGGTTATTTTGAGAATCAGAAGTATTACAAAAATATACTACATTGTATGTATATGTATTTATGTTTACTTACTTTTTTTGCAAAAACTTTACCCATTACGTACATTTTAGCACCACGGCTCCATGTTCCATTTGTGTCAAAGAAAGAACATGAGCTTCGCATCGCATACCAGTCGTCACACAGTAAGTAAAGCTGGTAAAAATGTGTTACACTGCTAGTGGCACTACTGCTGCTGGTGTATATATATCAAAAGCCGTTGGCCAATGTGCTGACTCAGTCAGCAGCAGCAGCAGCGACAAAGAGGCAAAGAGAAAATGCCGTTACTCTTACTACTCACCACCACTCAGCAGGCTAGGCAATACATAAAATATTTTGGTGACAGTCCTTCCGGTACATTGACTTTTTCGTCAATTTTTTACTGTATGTATAATGCAGATCAACTTGAAAAACACTTATCATGGGAAGCAGCATCATGGTATGTATAATGTGTGTTTTAAATGTCATGTGTATTTATTATATGATTTCTGACTACACTCCATGCATAGGTAGATGCATGTCAAGCAAGATACTTGGAGAGACTTGTAAAATGTAAAAGTGTTTGGACATTTAAATTTAGTGTCATATACCACGGAAGAATATTCAATTTTGATTGGCACTAAGATGCAAATAATACCATGGGTTAACTTGCAAGTTGAACGAACCAGCGAATTTTACTTTTTGCAAGATAAGAAATATTTACGGGGAAATGTAGCGAAAAGGAAGAGGATTTATTAACTTTAAATGTTCATGCATTGTATATTGCAAATAATTCTATATACGAAAAAAAAAAAATCCAACTTGTGTCCTCTCAAAGGGACCTGTTCCTTTATCATCACCCATAAATCCTAGACAGTTGTTGTCTACACAAAAAGAAAATAAACAATGCGGGAAAGTAGATAATATTTTTTATTCTACTACTAGCCAGATATATATTCTAAACTAAAAACCAGACCCATGTCGACGACGAGGAGGCTGGGGACGACTGGGTGGGTCGGTGGGTATGTTATTTCCCAAGTGCCTCCTCAACAGAAAATGCAGTACACATATCAACTTGTAAAGTAAACTATATAAATGTGGCCAAGTAAATAGAGACAAAAAATATACGATTACATAATAGTGCAACGAGTGCAAAAAAAGTACATTTTGGAACAAATACATAAGTTGCATAATATATTTTATAGCTGCATACATGCACCTATTTCAGTTAAAATTCATTTTTTTTGGCAGCATCCTTGCAAACCCTTTTACGGGTCAAACTACGAACCACATGACATAAAACCTATGTATGTATAGACAAAAGGAAACTCTTTTTTATATTCTAAATAAACATTGTGGAATAATAGGAGCGTTAGATACGAAACATACATACATATTTAGGTAACTGAAAATTTACGCAACACCAGTTTTCTTTACGGCTTTTGAGAATGCGGTGTGATTGTGTGATAGGAGATGATGCACTGGTTTAACTGCTTCTAAATTCATTCACTCTTTGTATTACATTTTGTATAAAAAAAAAGGAATACCTATCACACATTTCATCAGGTTTTTTTTGTGCGGCAATTGCATCTAAGCATGTTGAAAAATAGAGAGATGTGAAATTTCGTAGAATTTATTTGTTTCTCATAAAAACCGCTGTTTCACAAGTACACAATATTTTGTGTGCCAAAAAAAATATATTATTTACACTTAATACATCACAATGCAACATATATTACTGCTAATACAGTAATAAAGTTGTTTTTACCGTGCTATGGCATGAAATTTTCACAACATTTAAAAACCGCTGTTTCACAAGTACACAATATTTTGTGTGCCAAAAAAATATATTATTTACACTTAATACATCACAATGCAACATATATTACTGCTAATACAGTAATAAAGTTGTTTTTACCGTGCTATGGCATGAAATTTTCAATTTATTGTGACATTAGCGGAGGATGCTGCATGAATGTGTGGATTTTTTTTTGTATTTACCAACAGAGCAGAGCCTTTTCTTATTTGCAATACACAGGGTACCATTTTATCCCTGGGGGATCCCTTCGTGCACAACATACAAAAGGCTGTGTTGGTGTTGTTATTGTTGTTTTTGAGTTTTAAGGAAAAAATTGGAAATGTAAAGAAACTAACAAGGTGTATATTTGTGTGAGAGAAACAAGTAAAACAAGCTGTGTGAAAAAAAAAAAAAATTGAGCAAAAAAAAAGAAAAAATTTGTGACAGCAACAAAGGTATAAATACAGCGTATTACACGCTACATATGTGTTTATAGAGGTGAAGTAGTTTTTCTTGAAAATCCACAAACATAAACAAAAGTAAACACCTATGTACATAACATTTGAAGAAACTCGCGGAGGATAAAATGAGGATAAGAACCCTGGGAATATTTTTTATTTACTTTTCTCTCTTAAGAACAACCAAAAATAAACAAGCAGACTAGTACACTAGAATCTGGAAT
>JAHZNC010000834.1:0-36478 GCA_027744095.1 Zhuqinia jingwanae | reverse complement strand
TGTAAACATAAAAACTTTATTCATTCAAATGAAAGCGATAATGACTAATGAGTCATGGTATGGTTATATTATGGAGCTACAGGTTGTAGGTATAATGATAATATTATAATAAATAATATTACTGCTGGCTATATAGCTAGTTGCATTTTAACTCTTTTCTATTTTTACTATTAATTGGCTACGTGTACAGCGCAGCGTAACTTTATTTTATTACTTGATTTGGCCTTACACGGGAATAGGTATAATAAAAGATATAACGTGCAATAATTATAATAGTTATCGTTATGAAAGGAAAGCATTCTGGAAATAGTTTAACCTTCCTTTTTTGCGCATTGCACGTATGTATGAATTTTTTTTTAATGAATTTTATGAAATTGGTTAGCATAATGGATGTTACGGAGAAGATGATCTTTGAATCATCATCATTTTAAGATGACATCCCGGATGATTAAAAAAATAGTAATATAACATCCACATGTATAAATTCAAATGATGACAAGATTTCAGTCTTTTCTAATAAGCTTGTTGTCTCTTTTTATGTTCATCCATCATTTTCAGCAATATTATATCATCGTTCGCTGTCACTAAAAATGCCCACTCAATATTGCTGTATAATGTATTTCTCCGTTTTTTTCTCTCTTGTGAATGAAATTTCATGAATATTCATTAAGGTAAATAAATTTAGGCACATAATAAGTGTATTTATATATATTCTTTTTATAAAACGGCCCACGTGAACGATGTGTGACATTGGGATGTGTTAGCGATATTATTATATATTTATTTTATGTATGATAATGAAGCAGTAAGAACTGCACTAAATATGTAGCTTAAGATTTGCTAGCTTAATAGCTGCAAATTAAAGCGTTTTCTGCTTTATACTAGTAGCTTTAAATCTTTAATAATATTGGTGTTGTTGTTACAATCGCTAACTATTGTTGTAAGGGGTCAAACTTTCAAAAGGGATTTTTGGAAAGAGTTACCAGTTTTGCTGAAAATAAATTGGCTTCTTCCAGGCAATTGCCTCTAATGTCCATGTACACAATTTGGAGAAATGTTGTGGAAGCGTTTTGAAGTTACTGTGTGCTCACAGATAGACACACAGACAAACATGCCAAAGTCAATTCTGGCTTCATTTCTTTAAATCTTCGTAATAATGTGCAATGTACCCATCCAAATTTCCTTGAACCCTCTCTTGTCATTACTCAATTTGCTACAAAATTGTCCAAATATACCAAAAATAGATCCGGTTTACAAAAGGATTTTATAATGTGTGTTTTGTGAATAACAAGAACTGGATGACGGGAAACGATATACATTTCATGTATATTGTGTACATATATACTTGTATGGATACGTATTATTTTGTGCCTTTAACTATTTTTAAAAAGAAGGAAAATCCTTGCATACAGGGCAACAACCACACAAACAACAGCTTCACACATAATGGTCACTGCTCAACTCACTCCAATTATATAGGTACACTACTTATTTTTATATATTATTATTTATTTAGTATGTAAATCAACACGTGTTATAACATTTTTGCGGTCATCGATTGCAGGAAGTTTACACAAAAATAATCAATGGAAGCACATGTGCAAGTAAAAAGCTGTCACTGAGCACAAAATTAAGTTATGTCTAATTGTATATATGACTACAACTTAATTATTTGCATATTGAAAGTGAAATGCTCGCAGAGAAGCAGGAAAACGGAAAAAAAATATATATATAATTGGGTTGGCAGGCTCATGAGCATTTTTCTCCTTGAAAAAATTGATCAATCACTAATGTTTATGCACTCATTAAAATTAAAGTAAACATTTTTCATTTCACATGAAAACGCAAGTATGGACAGTCAGACAGCAGCAGAGCAGACAGGGGTCAATGTCAATGTCCTTCTAGAATGTTTCTTCTTTGGACAAACAATGTTGTCTTTGTGCATGCATACATGGGCATTTGGACATGTACAATAACATGTAAATAAGTAAACACTACATAATTACATGTAAGTTTACCATTTTCCATGATATATAATGGATTTGGGATATCATCATCATCATCTATTATTATGATTGTTGTTGTTGGTAATGCATCACAACTTTGTATCCTTTTTCTCGTGTGTACTTTTGCCTGCCCTGCTTGATTGCTACTGGACACACGTAATGACATCATGAACATCACCAAACATGATAATATGATGATGGAACGAGGCTGTATGTACCAATCTCTATACTACGACCAACAATTCAACCCAATAAATCAACAGTCTAATCTGGGCAATAATGTATTATTATTATTATTATTACAGGAAAAAACATTAATGGAAATGATGATGATCAGCTCTCAATATTTAACTTTTTGTCATACATCACATAGCCGACGTTGACCATGCATTCTGATTACTTTGAGCTTTACTAGCTAATACACTGTTTACGACTATTTGTAGGACACAAAACTTGATAATGATTAAGAATGAGCAATGATGCAAGGTGAACATACTAAAAGCACTGTTGAGGATTTTTATGATGGTTTGTGCCCGTGTGATAATAATAATCCCTCTCTGGTCTCATCGCATAATGTCTCTCTGGTCTGGTCACCAATATACAACCACACGACACATATTAGCATGCAGGCTAGCTTACAACAACTTACATAAATACACTTTAGTTGATGGCATTAACTAACCAACTTGTTCGCGCATCGGTCAGTGGTCAGTGCAATCAATGTAATATAATATAATATACTCATAAATAAATATATATAACATCATATGAACAAGTGCAAGGGAAAAAATCATGTCAGTTAGTTGGGTTCAGTGATGATGGACTAACGACAACCAAAGTTTGTTCTTGAAAAAAGAAACAGTTTTTTATATGTGTGTGCGCGTTGCGACGACTGTTGTTTGGTGTGTGCGCGATATTATTATTGCATAATTGAGTTCCATGTAATTTTGTAACTTAACTATTTCACTGGAACGCTAATAATAATAATAATAATAAAATAGTAAATTAGTTTTTTTGATAAACAAACATCACTCAAGTTTTCTGTGTCTGTGTCCTGTGTCATTTTTATGTATTATTGTGAATACATTTTTTTATTTCAAATTTGCCAGTTTGGGTTAATGGCTCGAGTTATACAGGACTTGCATGATTTTTTCAGTGGAAGCAGAAAAGGAGCTGAGAGTGTTGTTTGTGGACACACGCACATAGGACAAAACTTAATAAAAAAGAGAAGAGTTGGAGAGCGAGAAAGCTAATTGTATTTTTTGGAATGCTCAACACTTATTAACCTTTTCTATCACACTTATGTTTTGTGCAAAAAGTTCTGTTTAACTCTCCAACCAAAAGTGCACACGATATTATTGCTCAACTTAACTGTTGGGAATATTAGGCAAAGCTAGAGCATTACCGTCTCGTTCACATTTTGATTATAGTTCCGTCTCATTTTTTCTTCTTCAAATTATCCTGTCCTGCAGCCAAGCGGCTATAGTCGTCTATCATCACTATCATTGCCAATGTCATAGTCCAAAGGAAATGTAAGGAATCCATTTTCACATATTATTTTAAATTATTCCACTAAAAAAATCATGAATTTATTCATGCATGGAACATGGAATAGAGTAAAAGAGGAAATATATGGCAGGAGTACAGAAAATTAATGCAATTTGTTCTACCATATTTCAAGATCAACACATCATATTTGAATGATTGGCTAGAAAGTAAATGGTTGAAATACACAAAAAAAAATATTTGTAGGAAAAGTTGAAAATTTAAGGATGCATGCAAAAAAATTTTTTTTTACCTATATATGCGTAACTATATTAATAATAAGTATGCATGAAAATATGTGTAGGCATTTTATATAAAACCATGAGTGGGGAATCCCAATTTCTTTTGAGATGTCGAATTGATTTCATCAAACATGATACATATATACACTCACAAAAGCATAACATTATGTATATACTATATATACAATGTAAAAGTAATAATAAATTTTTTGTTTTGTTTTTATAACTGTTTGATAATAATACTACACATATGTAAATCTTTGGCCGTCGTCGTGCAAATAAAGTGGGTGATTATAGGTCAGGCATCCTCCTCTCTTCTTCAAGTGTTTGTTGCGAGTATAGAGTCACACATGAATTATTATTGCAAAAAAAAAATCAAGGGAATCTATGTCACCCCTGCGAAGGAAAACAATGTTATTTGTTGAAGAGTTTAGATTTTGATTTGATATATAAGATGATGATGGTCAACTTTAATTGTTTTTGATTGTTGGCTTCTTCTGCTGCTATATAGCGATCATTATATACATTAGTATATAAGTGACAAGAGGAGCAAAGGCAAACACATAAAATAGCAGCACTTTCTAGCGGTCCCTGCAAAGTAGTATAGTATTTTGTAGCATGTACCTATAGTCAATAGTGCGTACTTACTATTATTTTACTGTTTCTCAATTCATTCAAACAGAGTAAAAAATAAAGGAATTTACAACATTTATATGGAAAAGTGGCGAAACATGAATATTATGTGGTTGTATTTGTGCAAGGATTGTCACATGTCACATGTCACATATAGTAAATGCATAATTCATTCAAACAGAGTAAAAATAAAGGAATTTACAACATTTATATGGAAAAGTGGCGAAACATGAATATTATGTGGTTGTATTTGTGCAAGGATTGTCACATGTCACATGTCACATATAGTAAATGCAGCTTGATGAAACAACTTTTTTAAAGCTTTGTTCAAACATGCCTAAACTAGAAGAAGAAAAAAATCTCTAAAAAGTACAGAGAAAATGTCATCGTCGTCATCATCATCATCATCATTCACACATCCTTTTGCTGACAACTTCTCTTAACTTAGTAGAGATAGAGACCAAACATGGTAAAAAATAATTTATTTTTTTGTATGAAAAAAATGTACATTACATGAAAAATAACATATTTTAACATTTTAGTTGTCAACATCATCATAATAATATCGTTGGGTTTAGTTGGGTACAAGATGTGTGCATTATGTGTCCATAAGTCATTTTCCCCCTCTCTACAGCAAGTGTACTTATGTTTGCATGTATATTGGCAATGAACTGATGATGATGATGATGATGACGTTGTTTGTGATCTTCAAAAATATGCAACTTTCGCAAATCTGCATTTTTCTAGAATTAAGTGGAGTAGTAAAGGTTCTTTTATCTCAGTTGAAGGTAGCAACATGATGATCTATAGAGAAAAACAAACTATATACCTATAAAATAATGTGTAATAGATGCTCATTTAATTTGTGGCAAGAAACAAACCGACCACCACCAATATAGTCGTGACCACACATCGTACAAAAAAATTGCAGAAAAGGTATTTGACCAGGACCAATCCCAATGAAATTCATATTCATACATTCGAGTGTAATCGTTATTACCGTCACTGTGATTAAAATAATGTAGGTACTTTTTAAATTACGACACTGGAAATTGTAATTATTTTTTTTAAGAAAAAAAAACCCTGATATTGATCTTGGATGAAAATTTAACTATTATGTATGCTTCCACTTCACGCTACATTATTAATTCCCTTACTTATATGTACTTAAATACTTATTGCTACTATATTTGCCTTGGCCACTACTGGAATATTTGTTTTTTCTCAAGTGCCAAATATGCATTCATACATTCCATTGATTCTTTAATCATGATATATCATCATTCTATCATGATGAATGCCGCAACTAAGTTTTCCCATTAAAATCACTTTTTTTATCAGCTTACAAGCTTAGAAAAGCTTTATCTGCATTAATGTATGCAATAATATGTGGTATATGTAATAGTTATTTCAATGAAAAAAGGTGAATAATGTAAGTAAGTAACTAAATAAGTAGCACATCTGTCTAGCCATTTGCAATTAGGAAGAGACAAATTACAAAAAAAAAATTGCCATATTACTCGACTGATTTTTGATAATCATGAATGATCATCAATTTCGGAGAACACACACACACACATAGATCATGAAGTCATTATGAGACTTAGACATCTAAAAAAATATATCAACTATTCTGCAACCCTCTCAACATTACGATTCAATTATGCTATATATAATGTACTTGTGTGGAAAAGGCGTAGTTTTTATAGTTATATGAATGAGTGGTTTACAAATATTGCTTTATACAAAAAAAAATGTCGTTGTAAGGCAAACATAATAATAAACTCTGGTAATAAATGGAATGAGCAGTCACAACAGCAAGCCATTTTAAACTTTAAAAAAAATATATATACCTACATATCAAAGGCATAGACATACAACCATGTTCCATGAGTGGTTTATCCACAAGCTGCTGTTACGACTGCAAATTTGTTTACTGTTTTGTACCCATTAAATTGAACCCCTTTTTTCCCTAAAATATTTCATTGAAAAATAGAAGCAACAACAACATGCACTTTATTATGTATTTTTTTACCTTGTTTGGTTGTGAAATGACGAAATAAAGGCTCAGAGTACATTTTTCCTCTTTTTTGTTTTGCAAGTTATTTTTGTCGTATTTTGTAATATTTGTGTTTTTCTGCTATTTATGAAAACGTTCGCGTTATTATTATTTAACTGGCTGACAGGTGATCTCGGAAATTTGAGAGAAATATAAAATATATAACAGCATATTATTATGTGAATTGGAATATATGTGTTATATGTATCAGCATATTGTCTAAATTTACAATAAACATGTCATGTATAACAATATCATGTAAACTGGGATGTATTACGTATCGGTATCAGATCAGAATATACGCTCTCATTTTGGGATTGATTCATTCTTAAATGCAGTCCCCTATATACTGATTTTTCAATACAATAAATCCTTCAGTTCAATTAAATTTCATGGAGCACAGGTAATTTTTGTTTTTGAAATGGGTATGGCTTTAATATTTATTTATTGATATTTTTTCTCCGAAATATTGAAACCACTTGAAGTTTTAGTTGACTAGCATGATAAAGTACAACACACAATATCCAAATACACTTTGTACCAATTAAAAACGACGTTTTCTCTCTGTTTACAACGAAAAACTTTTTTCTGCTGCTACTTTAAAAGTCTCCAACTACTTGTTTAACAGCCAGTTTATTTTTATGTTTCATTCAAAATATTTTATGAATGGGATGAACATTCTAGATGTTGTTATGAATGAATACACTCCTCCCTCTTGAGTATGAGCAATAACAATAACCCCAATAATAGCACCATCATAATAACGTATCATGTTTCAAAGAATGAGCTCATGTTTATCATATTACTGTACCCAAGCACAAAAGTGAGCAAAAAAAGTTTGTTTTGCTAGACTCCAGGGTTAGTTATAACAGTAATAGGTAATTCTGGATGCTGCAGCTGGGCTTGCGACGCACATTCTTGAAATCCAGCTGCATTAATTTTCTTTTGAAAACGAAACAGAAGAAGTACATAAGACGGAATGCCGCACGATAAAAATAAATAACAGCCTTTCCTACTAAATGTGCAAAAAAAAAACTACTCACGATGCACTAGGATATTGGGCCAAGTACTAAAATTATGCATTTCCAAATTTATCAATCAAAGGCAAAGACACCACATATAAACATAATCGCAAGTCACACAGGAAACAATCAATGTTTACTACAATATTTCCAAGCATGTCATCAAGATAAAAGGCCATTGCTTTCTTCTAAATAAGAGTGCTTGAATACATGCAAGGCATACTGGATGCAGGAAAAAAGATGTGTAATAATTTTAAAAAAAATTAAAAATTGGCCAAGCCAGTTGGTTGACCTCTCCCATGAGGTATTATTTAGAAATTGTCAGGGTAGAACAGAGCATTTGTTTTTTTTCTCTTTTTTTTTAATTCTGGTTATTTTCAGTTTGAAGTCATTATCTCATTTCTTATATTTCTAAATCATTTATTTGTATGTTTTAAATGTTTTCCTGTTGACCTGAAGTACATGTAATTGGCAATAATCGGTACTAATTTAATGACGTTGTATGCGCCCATAATTTATTTATTGCTGTGTAATAACCATAAGAAAGCAGATTCTTTTTTTCACTTGAGACAAGTGACAGACAGTCAGACAAATTGATGCAACACATTTCTTTTAGAACAAAGTGTCAATTTACAAGGACTGAATAACGACTTTCATTTTAAAATTTTGATTATTACAGCTATGCACATATTTCACATGTTCATTCACAAATTTACATTCACTAAGCAAAAAAAAAGAAAGAAAATCAGCATTTGTCTAGTAAATTGGTTGAACCATGAACCATGAACGTCATCAACTATAATTGTGATGCAGTATGTATATGCATCAATACTATTGCATACACATTTGCATTCAATATATCGGCTTTCTTTGTATATTATATTTTCAAAATATATTGGCCTCTCTTGGTATATTTTTTTATATAGGTTCATTCTTTAAAAAAAATTACAATGAGGTTTTTAAATTATTTTTCAAGATTTTGATCAAGAATGAAAACAACAAAACTATTAAAAACATAAAAAAAGGTAAAAAGTGCTGAACAAAAAATATATAAAAATCTCTCTCGAATTTCTTTGATTTTCAGAGTCGTATTTCTGCTTGACTACCCAGCCTGTTGTGGAAGTGGACGAATTCAGGAGATTCTTCGGCACAAAATTACTCTCCTTTCAATAAAATAAACTTTCATCAAAGCCTAATTAAAAAACGTATGAGTCGTCAGTCATTCTCATCATCATCAAATTTTTATTCACTGGACCATTGAGGAGATAGCGAAACCGGAGATCAGACCCAGCTTTATCAGTAGTAGTACATGCCACCAACACGACAATAGTACAATAACTAGTAATACCTATTTATTATCAAGTCAAGAGCTGCTGTAAAACTGTAGCTATCATCATCATCATCATCATCATCGTCATTTTCATATTGCTGCCGAAGCAAAATTGAAAACGAATTACCTTGAAGACATACACGATTTGAAAGCCTCCGATATGTCAATGTCCTCCCCCATCATCACTTGCAAATCTCTGGAGTTTGACGTAAGATTATTCTTCTCACTCTTCTTATTTTATAACAAGTGGTTGGTAGCCACATGGGTAGATATTATTAAATTGTAATTATATTTAAAAAAAATATGCAATAATAGATAAGCGTCGTAAAACACAAACTTTTGTTTTAAGACATAAAATAAATGTTAATTGCTACTTATTATATTTATTATTATTATTATATTTTGCAAGTGTTTCATTTTCAGCTGCTGCTCCTTCCAAGAAAAACAAGAACTTTGTACTCTTCTCCGACATTCTTTTCCATCTTTCTCGTCTTTTTTACAATAAAAAACAACTTGTCAATCAAACGTGAGTGAGAAAAGGGACAAGATGGTGGATGAATAAATGTGCCAATGTTTCTCTAAAGTCAGCACATGCTCATGTTATGAAATGTACATTAAAAAAACTTACGACGGACCTCAAATTTGGGAATTTTCAAAAAAAAAATGAAGATAAAATACAGAATAGAATCATTTTTCACAATTTAAAAAATAAATCAGAATTTATTATATTTGTATTTACTTATACAGTTCATATATTTTGCGTATGGGTTTGCACTGGTGGAAGTTGTGTAAATTGGTCGCGTCGGGGCATCATGATTTTATTCTTGACTGATTGATTGGCAGGCAAAATTTGTAATGATGATCATATCGTTGTTTTTTTACGAATTTCAAAATTTCTTGTTTTCATTTTACTGTATTTTAATGTTTGTTAAACGGCAATATTGGCACACAAGTTTCGTAACAACGGAACTACGTAATGACATTTCCATATTAAATCTTTGAACTTTGATAATATGGAAGTATAACAAGGAGTAAGGAGGGAGAGAGTGGTGATATGGTGATATTGGCACGAAAAGGAAGTCAATTATGTACGCATTTGTGTCATTTTCGACAATTGATTGGTTGATTGATTCTTGAAGATTTCCGTGAAACAGCCACATGCTTAGGTACATACACACATTGACGTAAGTACTTGTTCATGGAACGGTAGAAACCAATCTTTGTAAAAAATGCCAAATGCTAATCGTGTCACTTCAAAGAAAGTACCGCAAGTTAATCTCTCTTTTATGGGTTTTTTTTTCTGATTCGTTTTATAATAAATTTAGGACTTAGGGGCACACGCGTAGTTTACGAATATATTGATCTTTTCTTACATGCAAATGAATATACAAGGTTACTGCAAAAGTCAAAACAGGATGCAGAAAATTGTTTTGTGTTAATCCGATTAAAAAAAAGTTTTCACTAATAGTCTGTCTGATTCGTTAAACGAAATGAAAAAAAAATCCTCTTTTTTTTTGTTTATTTAAAGGACACAAGGCATATTGTTTTTTTTTAACCTTAGCAAGTGCGTGATTGAGGAAACATTATATTTTCTGCTTTTCTCCGAATACTTTTTCAGAGACACTTCCATATATATATAATATTTTGGACTAGGTATTTTATCAAATAATTATTACCAAAGGTAAAAAATGCATAATTTTTTGCTATTTAGAATATCATTCCAGCTTGATGTTTAATTTTTGCCGGAGATATCAAGAAACATTTTCCTAAGAAATTAATTTTCAAAAAATTCTAAATTTTCCTTATTTGGCACATTTATCATATAACGGCAGTTATTTTTTCTACTCAAAGTCATACAAATGTACCCATATATCATGTATATTATTACTCTTTACTATTTGTCAATTTATCTCTGAGTAAGATGAGACGCTCAGGTGAACCCAAATGTATAGGTAGTATGTATACGTATTTAAGTATATCAAACCGGTCTATATTATGGGTAATCACCAGTAGCGCAGGAGCAAACAGGATGAGATAAGTTAAATATTTGTTAAATCAGGCTATTCTATTTCTCTCGTCATCATCATCAAGGCGATGAAAATAATGTGACATAATAATATGGAAAAATTTTAACCCATTTATTTTATGGAAGATGATGATTACACAAAAAAAAACCATTTGATTTTGTTTGACCGCCACGGTTGACCATGTCAATATCAAATCAACTCTTGCCGCGTGATATCATATTTGGTAGTCAAATTTCATTCAGTTTTTTTCTCTCTCTCTCTCACTCTCTTTTCATACAATCCATTTCTTTACGCTAGCAAAGAAATTGACAATTAGACAAAACTTATGCGGGGAATATCAGCTTTCATGTTACTCTTCTTCCACAGTAATAACCGGGATGGATAGTAAAAATTACACAAAGATTACATGATATATTTATGTATATATGTGTTATACCTAAAGTAAATTGAATGGAAGGTATTTATCTTAATAGGGTCAGACTGCGTCATCACCATAAAAATTTTCATCAAAAACATTTTTCTTGTGTGGCGATTTAGATACTTTGGAAAAAGTTGCAACGTGCATGCACCTATCATCATTAACTTTGATGACCTCATTAACACCCATTCAGTCAGACTTCTTGCCTGGAGTATATCATAATAGGTTTATTATGTACTCGCCAATTCTTCACTTTAAATATTGAAGTTTAACCCCAAAAAGAGAGAATCTTCTTGACAAGTTCAACTCTATTAGTTAATTCAAGTTTACGATTATATGATTTGGATTGCAGCAAAATAAGCCCTGATCAATATGGCTCTACTGAGTAAGTTGTTGCACTCTTGTTTCTACACATAAAATTCTTACTTCATCATCGTATTATCTATATCGTCTCACGCCATATCATAAATCTCCACTCAAAACTACTGTCGTAAAGCATGGCTGTTTTGTAATGAAGAGAGAAAAAAAATCGATGAGGAATTCAAGAAAACAAAGTGTGTGTAGTAATTTATAAATGTATGAGAAAACATGAGAAAAGTATCAGAGTTTTGCCATATTGATTACAGAGATGAATATCAAATGAATTATTCATTTTCATCTTAACGATTGTGTAAATCAACTCCAGTAAGGTTAATAATACATGTAAAAAAAACGTCTTTCTTTAGAAAATAAAGTAAACAAATACTTACCGTGATTGTGAAAAGCAGGTGACAATCTTTACCTGTATTCTTTTGCTAATCCACACAATAAACTATAAATTAATTTATATTACAGCGTTTTAACCGATAATGTACAAGTAGTAAAAGAGCATTGCCATTGACATATTATGTATATGTCACACAATAAACTATAAATTAATTTATATTACAGCGTTTTAACCGATAATGTACAAGTAGTAAAAGAGCATTGCCATTGACATATGTATATGATGGCGTGAATCGTTAAAAAAAAATTAGCAATGAATGAATGAATGAAAAAATAATTTCGAAATATAAAGAATAACAATGCATACTTTAAAGAGTTTCAATGTTAAATGGTTGCTACACATCACATACACACATGCACACATTATGGCTGTGTTGCCTTCAAAAAAAATGTTGACAAAGCAAAAAAAATATGAAATAACTACCGGAATGTTACGTTTTTTTAAAATGTATATCAGACAGACAAATAATCTGATCGGCAATGAAGGATAATGTATTTGTAAAAGGGGGTTTATTTTTATTTGATTTTGATTTAAAAAAACAAACATAAAACAAACATGTTATTCAGACATACACATTGGTAAGAAGAATGATTATTGCTATACATAAATATTATACTGCTAGGTCATCGCTAAAGATTGCGAACGAAGAGCATTAAACTTCACTTAAGTTCACTGGCATTACACATTTTCGAATTGGGACATTTATTTTTCTCCAATTGGGAGCATTGTTTCTGCTGTGACGTTGTTTCAAAAAGGATCACCGTCTTTCTCTTCCTCTATTTATTAGGAAGTTTTAAAGGGAACGCGATTACAATGAACCATTACAATGATCCATCAGATCATTGTGAAATAATACCTTTGTTATGTAAGGCAATAATGCTCTAATACACTGATAAGGATAAAATGGGTTGTATCATGTGTGCTTAATGTGGCATGTCTAATTTTTTGCCCGTACAAACATAAAAAATCCGTATATGAATGCAATGCCTTCTGATTTATTTTTATCAAAGTGCAAATTTATTCGTTAAATGGTTGAATCATAAAAAATATTCAATCAATTATAAGTTACAAATATATAGATGTCACAAATGCTAAATTATTTACAATAGCAAAACACATGTAACACCACGAAGGAATCTTATCATTATATCACCATATTATTTACTCGACCAGGGAGATGAGTGTGAAGCAATTAACATAAGCTCTCACACAATTAGTCATCAGCGATCAGGGCACTAATACTTTGATGTCCACATATTAATATGCGCACTGATATCTACAACTTCCTATATGGGCAACTATTGTGCTAACAAAATTTAAATGAACTGCTCCGTGAAAAAACACAAACAACAGAAGAGGGAAAGGTGACGTCGTCATTGTCGTGATTTCATTACATAAATCTGTGCCATAAATTTTCTCGCTAAATGTTTTTTCCTGTGAAATATTCTCACCGTCGTCACCACCACCACCACACACCATCATCATCACTCCCATTCTTCTACTGTCATATTTAGGCTATATGTATATAAATATGTAGATACAGGCAAATACCTCCACATTAATGTTATAAATATAACATGACAAAACTGCAGTATGACAAAACTGATCTAAAAGTAATCGCATTAAAGAGTAGTAGAAGTAGACAACCACCACCATGTCCTCCTGGTACAGTGGTGGTATGTCTATATAAAGGGAGACGTTTCCCAATATCAGTCTTTGTTTCGCCACTGTCACCAACGCTCATGTGAGAGAGAGAGAGAAGAGAGATGGAGAGAGAAAGGAAGAAAATAGATTGAATGTGAGGCAGAATGAAACAGTCTCAAAAAGATCCCAAGTGATTTTGCATGCAACTCAGTCAATAAGTCTACCCCGTTTATAAAAGAGAGTTCGCATAGTTACCTGATACGAGAGTCAAGATTGAAATTGAAAATAAATAAATAAAAAAAAAAAAAAAAAACAAGTAAAAACAAGATTTTTACATATGGTAGGGAAAATAATTAGAGAGTGAAACATTATTATGTTTAGTAATTTTTAATTTTTTGACACTTCGCACTTGAGACATTGGTCGTAAAAAAGGGAATAGTTTGTGATTAGATTTGTATTGGCTTGGAAGAGAACAAGATTGAGCTGTGAGGCAATTCATTCATTGAGAAAAAAAGAAATAATAATATTCTTTCATTATCGGACGTGACGCTCGCTCGTGTGTTTGAGTGATCCTCTGTGTGTGGAAAGTTAAATGACTGAACATCTTTGAAGTATAATCATTATACATTATACGTAATGGATTCAGAAAAAGTAGTGAGGCTGAGCAATATAAGTAGCAACAGAAGACTGAGTAACAATGTTAATGGCTTGGAAGAAGCAGCAGCAGCAGCATTAGTAGTAGATAAACTCGTTGCGAGAGAGAAACATGCCCTTAGCACACTGTCCATGTTGGTTTCGCAGGTTATCAAGGACATGACAAAGAGTTGTGATATGCCTGCCTGTCTGGAGCCTCTCAACATTTTCAATCATGTTTGGAAGTACAGGGGTGAGGGGAACGCAAACGTGGTTGTGGCTCTGGAAAATGTGAGTTGAATCTTGAAAAAAGTTATTACTTTGTTTGATGATGTCACCTTTTTTTGCCACCGGTGAAAATGGGGTGGGGTTATGACACAATTTTACTGGTTTGCACGAAATCAGTTGAATTTTTTCATACTTTCATCACAGGACCAGCGGGTTATAAGGCTGTCTAAGGTGAATGTTGGGGAACCCATCAGTGATTTTGCCAGGCACAAGAGGAAAGTGGAAAGGGAAGTGATCTTTGCCAATCGAGTATTTGGGCCGCTAATAGGACCAGAGTTTGTGGGCTCAGTGAAAGCAATTCAACTGAGTCAAGATCAGATTTCTCGGTTAAATGGTTTACTTCACAACGTCAGACCAGGTAAACATTATAAAACTGTCAAGTGATAATTATATCGGAGTTTTCATGAGGAGTCTCATTTCACCCCTTTCCTATCACCTTTGTAGTAAGTACGGCTAGTTTTATTTTGTTCAAAAAAAAATTTATCGCTCAGATTATCGGCGTCACAAAGAGATCCGGGTGCCGTATGCTACTTCGCACAGTGATTTTGCCCGTATTCACAACTATCCCTCAAGTAACGTGGACATTTGCGTGGAAATCAAACCGAAACAAGGCTGGTGGCCCAGTTCTATGCGGAGCTGTGGTGGAGACTTGCCAAACCTCTGTACCTACTGTTTGAACCAATTTTTAAAGGTTAGTAGAACGTTGAAAAAAATGCATGACTGCATCATATCACTTGACAAAACAATAGCATGCAACTGTGCTGCGCTACATCTAATCTCTGGGATTATATCTACTGCAGCATTCTTATATTACCCATTTCATTTGTTTCAGCTGAAGCGAGCAAAGATATCATCCAGAACGTTGTACTGCCCGTTAGACTTGTTTTCCGGGTGAGAATAAAAAATTATTTTTATCTGATTGTCATTTGGCAAAGCGGTATAATTTATTACGAGGCTTATAGACTTGCTTATCGTATACAACTCAAAATTGGAGGGTCATGAACATGATTTTGGTTTTTATTATTGCAGTAATCCACAAAGAATGATTGAAGCTGTTACAGCCCTGATTGCAAATCCGCAGAACAATTTTCGCGTGTTTTGTGTAAGTCAATGGAATGAATTTTGACAGTCATTTAAAAAAAATACATCGTATAAATAAGCAAAAATGGATTGCATGTGGGATTTTTTCTTTTGTAGGATGGAAAGCTGGTATACGGCGAAGCGAATGATGAATCTCTTGAGACTGTTCTAAATAAATGGATGGGCTGCACTGAAAAGACTGCTTCTCTTCACAATGTTGAAGCGCCAAGGTGAAATATTTTTACAATAAAAAAAATAAACAAAACATGAACAGAGAAAGTCAAGTGTGTCGGAACTTGTTTTTTGCGTAGTTATAAAAAAATGTTTGCATTCTTTATTATTGCAGTACTCTAAACAGCTTTATTTATCTTCTTTGCGTTGCTCTTCTAAAACCTAAGTACATTCCGAACTTGACAAAGTGCCAACAGAGTAGTGACGCATTTAATGTAATCACACAGCAGCTCCGCACAATACTCAGCCGTACCCCTCCATCCGACCTCTATGAAAAAATCTTGTCAAAGGCACCTCAGCCCAAGGACAGTGACTGCAGCAGCAAAAGCAATATTTCCTCCTCCTCCTCCACATCATCATCATCATCCTTCGTACTGGACGACAAGGAAAACTTTGGAGAATCCTGCAATGACGAAGCGGCTCCTCTTCCGGAAGGATGCATTCTCTCAAGAATTCTTGAAATTCAAAAATTGGCAGAGAGACAAAAGACCGCATTTCCAGGAGAGTCCTCCTCAATTTACAAAATCTATCAAAAGATTTGCCCTGTTCACAGTCGTGATTGGGAAAGTGATGTCAAAACATCTGCAGGGAGGAACAATAGATGGTCATCATCTAAAATCATGTCTTCCACTTGCAAAGTCCAGAGCGATGATGAAGATGATGATAGGAGTCCCAGACTGAATGTTGTACTGACTGGAGATGAGCTCGACCACTTTGTAGACAGCGGCACAGAAACGGAGCGCATGTCAGATTCCGAGTCATTTGAGGAGTGTTTTGATACATGTTCTACGGAGGAGGAAGAGGAGGAGACAATAACTGGAGGACTTGAAGACTTTGAAGGTCTAAATACTACAACCAAAATCATGGCCCCCACTCCAAAATTCCACCAGCAAGTTTCCTACGAATGTCCCAGCTCTGCATGTTTGAGCTCTGAAAAATGGTTGGATGAAATTGACAACTTGTGCTGGCTCCCAGAGGTTGAAAGGATGTGTACGGAAATGTACTTGTTGGCAGCCACTGCTAAGGACTGCTCCATCATGGTCACTTTCTCTCCCACCAATAACAATACTTGTGAGGAAGAATTGTCCTCCAAGGTCAAGGAAGATGACATATCCGGGGCGACTGGAGATGATACAGCTAACAATTTAACTTCCACTTCTACTACAGGATGTTTCTACAAAGATACTGATTTGCTGATTGATGATTTAATGGAAAAGACACATCGAGTTAGAATTGGTGTAGCTGACCTAGATCCTAAACCTGTGACCACTATAGTGAGACATTATCTTCGTGATAATGAAATGCTCCAAGCATACACTGCTTACTGCGGTGTCTAAATTACTCTTTCACTGCCAATTATAGTAATAATCCAGTCATATAATTATATTTAAAAAATCTTTCCTTTGTCGTTTTTTAATCCATTCGGCATGTCATATGTCATGACACAAATTAATTATTTTTTAAATCAATAACCAAATGCATATATCATGCTATAAAATAACAATAATAAAATAGTAAAACTAAAATAATAATTCATTTATTGTTAATTTAATACAAACCCATCCATAGTGTTCCTTCAGCGTTCATTCTTTAACTAAAAAGAGAATTAATTAATTATGAATTAAAGTGAAAACGTTATATTATTATTATATCAAAGTACAGCCATAACAATGCGTACTAACTTGTTAAACCCTTTGTGATGCTATGTAAATTTGTGTAATTTTATTCTAGTTATTAACTGACAAAAACTTTTATCAAATAGACATTTTAATTTGGCCCCACCTGTACAGCTTTCCCCCTAATAATTAACATCTAATTTCATTTACGTAATTTATGATTTCGTTTTAAATGAAATTATAAATTATATAACTTTTCGCACACAAGTTTCAATCGTAATAATAACGATTAAATTTTTTAGAAATTCCATTCATTATATATAGTATTCAATGTAAAAAATATAATTGTAAACTCGTGTGTAAGTCAATTTATTTTAAAAAGCTTGTGTATAAAATGTGGACCCAATGCCAACTTTGGTCGCTAGTGTGTGGTTGGAAAAATGAATTTTATTTGTAGTTATATATCGTTTGAAAAAATGACTTAAAGGATAGTTAAATGTGTGTGTGTGTGTGTGCAGGCACACTTTGAAAAGAAAACACACAAAATTGTATTTAAAAAAAAATTCTACGTTTGATCTCCCCATTTTTCCTTTTGGAATGGTTGTTTCACATAATATATATCATATTGACTGCATTTATGTATAGAAAACCGTAATTTTAATTTAAACAGTGCTACTGCCAATTATAATATCCACTATTACTCCTTTTTTTAATTGGCAGCTTTGAAAGATTCAATATTACTTTGGGAATTTTCTTTTGAAAAAATACAATCTCGTAGAGAAATTTACACCTCAAGTTCATATCTAGTCAACGTAACTTGAAGATGGTATGAGCATCATTTGAAATTAACCATTTAAACTAACATGCTTAGACGGAAAATGACATCAAATTCCTAATGAATGATGTTATCATGCTTAAGTACTCCTCTTGGTTTTATTTTTATTTTTGAAAAAAAAACATTACCACTGTTTAATATTAAGGTGTAGTAATGAACAGAAAAGCAATTGTGATGATACTGATGTGAACCTTGTAACTTAACTAATTATACTAGATATTATTTTTTTTTGGAGACGGGAATTGAAATAGAATTCAAGGGGAATGGAATTCATATGAATGATTATGAACGCAGATGCAAGATAATATGTGTAGTTATTATTTGTAGTTGTTTGGGGACAGAAAAAAATACTGAAAAAAGGGTTCATGTTTTTGGAGAGACCGCAATATATTTGATTGCTGAGCCGATCGATTTACAGTGATTATATCGCAACTATAACGCACTTTTACTTTTTATTCGTAAAATACCTTACTAAAAACTAAGAACGGTTTGTGTTTGTAGAAAGCTCCAAGTGAGCTTCCAGTAGTAGTAAAATAATAATAACCATATAGACACATTTTACTGTTATGCGCAATAAATAAATAAAAATATTTAAATGTGAACATATTACTAGCACTGTACAAAAAAAAGTACGCGTTAATGATACAAACAATGTAAAATATTGTAACCAATAATACCCCCAAAAATAAAGGTTGAAAATGAAGCAAATAATCTCGAAAAATATATTGTGATCTACATATGTATGTATGTACACTACTTTTAAAGTATTCGATAGAAAGTTATAATATGTATAAATACATCAAAATAAAAATATAACCCAGTTGAAATATTGTATAAAATTTTTGGGTGATGTGATAAATTGACCACTCGTTTTTATTCATTTCAATAGCACTCCTAATGATTAAGAGTTAAATACATCATTTTCACAGTAAGTGCAACAGTAATTTATATATAAGTACACGCTAAACTCAAATCTTTGGTATAGCATATTATGTTAATCATTAATATATTATTATTGTAAATGCTCATCATATATGTATATATATAATAGACACAAGTTACTGTTGAAATTTTCGCATTTCAAAAATTCAAAATATAAATTTCGATTCTGACCTACAAAATGCGAATCTTAGTACAGGGATTGACAATAGATAATCACAGATTTGTTGTGTTGTATTGTTTTATGGATTAGTAAGGGTGCTTGAAAACGTATTTGCTTAATTATTTTGGCAAGAGGAACTGCCAATAATGTATTAGTCCCAGTCATCTTCATCTGAGCCTGCATTTGGTCCTGTGGATGATTCCATTGAGTTTTCAATTGTTGGAATTGCAGAAGCCAGGCTTAGCATAATTTCACCGACTCCGGCGGGAGCTCTTTTTTGGCCATCTTGAATTCCGGAAATGCCCTGAAATATATATAAAAAATGACAAAATGAAAATCTTTATTTGTTGTTGACACCAAGTATTTGACGCATTATTAAACTAGCAAGGTATCAAATACGCACTCGTCTCCTCATAGCTAAAGTATTCTTCAGGTCTGCCATCATATTTCCGCCCTCTTTCAAGTCCTCTGTCATGGTCTTCTCTTTCTCATCCTGCTTCTTTTTCTTTGCTTCGTATTTGCGATCCTTTGCCGACTTCAACCGAGCATTTCCACTGCCTCCAGCTTCCCTTATCGCAGACATTAGAGAGGACCGTAAATCTCCTCCGTCGCTACTAGAGGAGTTCATTGATGTTGTTTTAGTTTCATTTTTACGAGGAGCTTGAGCAATCACAACAGGTGGAGGAGGTGGAGGCGGAGGGGGTGGTGAGGTAGCTGCAGTGTTATTTGAAGATGTTGTGTTTTCTTGTAGACTAGGTAGTTTCTCGGCAGCAGGTGTGCTAGTATGCACAGCAACAAAGTCGTCACTGCTTGTCGGTAGAAAACTTAAAGATGAGGGCATTGACAGGTGAGAAGGCTGTAGTGAAATAGTAGGTAATGATGGAGTGGCAGACGAGAAATATGGAGAAGATAGGAAGTCATCATCGGGAAGGTCAAAACTATCTGCAATTCCTGGAATTTTAAAGAAAACAAACCAATGATGTTTATGGGTTTTTCACCTACTGAATTGTGGAAAGATAACAAAATGATGCTACTTTACCTGGTAAATCAGGCAGACTTTCAGGTACATCAATATTTGGTATCTCTGAGGCAGAAGGGGAATAATAAAAGTCATCCACATCAGTCTTATGTTCAGCACCTGTGTCTTGAGGAATAATAGGACATGTTTCACCCACAGCTTCTTCTCCCTTTCGAGTTGGTTTCAGCGTGCCAAAATTTCTATCCTGGAGGGACCTCTCAGTCATTTTGTAATTAACATATCTGAAGCATAAGGCACAATATAAAAAAAAGTGCAAATTCATGATTACAATATTTTGCGAAAGAAATGCTGGAGTTTTTTGATTAGCACTTACGGGTTGTCCACCGTGTTAAAGAGGAAAAAGGAATCCATGTTACGAATTGTCTGTGGAGGTCTTCCCAACCCTACATCAGCAACGTTGTCCAACTGATTCAAATCACCTATGTTTGGTTCCTTCACGTGAAACACTGACAACAAGTCGTTTGGGTGCTTAATTGTCGTATCAAAACGGAACCGCCGACGATATGCCGTGTCCCCCTCCTCAGCATCATGGCCCAAAGTAGGTTGATTGGGAGTATTTTTCGCTACCAAAGCAGGAAATGTTCCTGAATCAAATGAATTGCCGCCTCGGCTTCCAGCCACCAACTCATTGTTTTCGCAAGGATATTTTGCTGGAGAAATTATTCTGATGGCTTTCTGGGACCCTTTTAGCGCAGATACTTGTTCGGATGCTATAGACACACGAAAGGAAAGTGTCTCCACTTTCTTTCGGTGACTGTTCAGTCTTGTTCTGATTGTTGAAAAAATCTCATCGCTTATCGCGTTGAGATGATCCAGGGCACCCACAATTTCTCTAATGGCATCTTCGCGATTACACGTTTGTGGAATTAGGCGCACACTGTATTTCCTCCCTCCTTCCACAATCATTTTGCCTGTCTGCTAAGAAGTGGATTTCTTGCTGATGCAAAATCCCCCTGCCTCTCAGTCGATTGCTTCCATCCAAATGACTTTCGCCAAATTCTTGGATGAAGCCTAACAAGGTGCAATGCAAGAAATACTTTGTTGTGAAAATAATTCGCAATGTCACATCTACACACATCACAAACTTTGTCTTAGCTCACCTGTTGAATCTACAAGAGTTAGTTCACACATTAATCATCGTATATTATATTTTCAGTAACCTTTTAACTTTATTTTCGCTAAACTACACAATGTTGGGAGGGGTCACAAACCAAACTAAAATGAAGTCACATGTGTACATAAGTACAAGTAATTTGCTTGTCTAGCTATTTGTGATCTCTCTGCTCCTCTTTCATCTTTGCTGAAGATGACTAAAATACTTTTGTGACAGTCACAAGGCACAGATGGAATAAAATATATAATACAAAAAGTATAACCCCATTCCATGGTATTATGCATGAAATGTTTTTATATATAGCTGAACGATATTTTTTGTACAGGACGCTTGTACGTCAGACGGAGATAGATTGTGTAAGGGGTGAGCTAGTAAGCGTAAATGAAGTGTGTAAAAAACTGGGCTGTATTATTATGCGTGTGCTTGTTATATACATTTCTATATTGTGTTTGAAAACTTGAAATGTTCAGGAGTTTTTCAGCATGAAAGAGGTTATAGGTTACCCAGATTACATATTGTTGGTCAAAGAAAAGTTTACTAGTAAAAATTTGTTGTGCTATTGCGGCCAATTAATAAAAATCCTTTGGACTAAAATGTCCAGCGAATCACTTTTGTTGGTAGAGTGTGGGGACGAGGGGCCAGGATAATGATTTCAATCAAGCTTTTCTTGCATAGTCGACGCAGAAGAAAAAGACTATTCATGTTTACACGAGAAGGTATATTATTTTACTGGATAAAAATTATTTTTTAGTGCATGCATATCTTGTACTAATGATAAAGTTTATTTCCACAATAATACAACAATCAGCCATAACATAACTATAAATAAATGATGTTAACAATCAAACAAATGAGAAAATTTTCATTTCATAAGATAATAACGTTGGGATGTAATAACTAGTAAATAACAAATTCTGTATACTGGCTCAAATATGATATAAGGTATCTTACACATTTCATAGGTATCTTTGTTAGCATCGACATATATAGCACACAATAACGAGCAAATCATAATAACTGTAGTAATCTTCTGGTTGCATGTACGACATATCAATAAATAGTATAACAATTTTACATGGTGAAAAAATAGCTCCAAATTGTCGTTGGTCTTATATAAGAGATACTTACAACAAAAGTATTGTCATACGTAAAGCTATAAACAACGAATGTTTAGCTGACTTTATAAATTACTACTATTACATTTCTTTTGGTCCATCTATGCAACCACGTCATGCAAAAAAAATAATAAGAATTAGTAGCCAATATTTATGTGCAAAAATTATTTACCTTCACACGCATAGCACGCAAAAATGACAGACTAATTTCCACTTAATAGTATTATATATATTATCATGATTTTTAGAAAATAGGAGTAGGAATTTGTATAGTATTGCGACGTTTATCCTGCAAGAATAATGAAATGAACGACGTATACTCTAATACTAAAAAAAGATTTATGTTGAAGCGAATAATCTAAACATGGTGACGCGGAATTACCATAAGCACGCTATCAACAATTCCATCCCCTTTGCTGAAATCCAATTTAGTGTCTTCCTTTTGACTTTCACATTGAAGGTAAAGGCACATTCCGGTAAGGAAGTCTTTAGGTTGACCGATATCCATCCAGTAACCTTTAAGCTCAAAGGCATACAAGTCTTTGCCGGCAGCCATCACAGGGAAAATCTCTTTCTCAATACTGGTTGGACGAAGCTAAAAACGAAAGTTCAGCATGAAAATAATTTTGCAGTTAACGTTTTGCTCACATAAGTGAAGTCAAGATTAAAACAGGTGGCTAATTTACCTGGATACGGTCCAACACGTTTGGATTGAAAATGTACAAGCCAGCATTGATTTTGTTTGAAACAAACTCTTGTGGCTTCTCCACAAATCGCTGAATTCTGCCGTTGTCTTCGTAAATTACAACTCCATATTTCGAAGGTTCCTCTACTTTTGTTACCTTTAATTTTTATAATAAGAAAAATAATTCAGCTCTGGTGAAAATTGCTAGCAACATCTTTAAATTTAGTAAGTTGTTTAAACATACCACTATCGTTCCTTCTCGGCCGTGACTTCGGTGAAATGCTACCAGTTCTTTGAAAGGAAAATCACAAATGATATCAGAGTTAAGGACGAAGAATGGCTCAGAATTTACGGATAAATATGCTCGTGCTAGAGCTAGTGGGCCTGCTGTTCCAAGTGGTTCCGTTTCATGCGAAAATATGAGCTGTACTCCTTTCTATTATTACAACAAAACAATATACAAACACAAAATATCAAAAAAAATATTCACCAGTGTTCATGTCATTGTTCAATTTTACGAGATAGTATATGTTAACCTGTTCAGCGTATGATCTCAATTCATTCTCCATATCTTCCGCGCGATAAGACACAGCTAGAACAACTTGTTTGACTCCAGCTTGTATGAGAGCATCCAGCTGTAAACAAAAGTGCAATTCTCCATTTCAAAAGTGCAATTATTTGTCTGTACAAATACATGAATGAATTGAAAGCTATTTTAAATATCCGTATTTGTATTGATGATTCATGGATTACCTGATGCTCAAGTATTGGCTTGTTAGCAAATTCCACCAAAGGTTTGGGCCTGAATAGCGTCAAAGGTCTCAGGCGAGTGCCATACCCACCAACCAAAATCAAAGCTTTCATGTTGCTAATACCGGTAGTAGCTAGATTGATAAATCGTAAACGAATAAAAAGTTTAATGGAATGCATTTGCTAACTTTTTCAAAGCAATGCAACTACAAGCAACACAATAAAATAAGCTTTTATCAACAGTAAAACACACATTCAAATAAGAAGCTAAAGTATCACAATGAAAATCCACAATGCAGTTACGTATTTCAAATTATTCGAACAACGCTAATATCAATACAGATACCTTCAGACTTCATCATGACGGTTGTAAGGATTTCCAATTTATTGAAACTACAAAATTCCCGTAGTACGCCACTAACGCAAGTAATAGACTACCAAGAACCTTTTTTCTTTTTAACTAGGAGTACTTTAGGCAGTGGAAAATATCACGTTCGGCAGGAAGGTTTCTCAAATCTCATGAAAAAACACTAGTCAAGTACATACAAAAAATTAAAAAAAGCATATCACACGACAAATCTCAAAAAATCAAACTCGATTAGCAAGAATAACAAAATCAAATCAAGTCTATAATAAAAATTATTATAACAGTTCATTCTCTCTCAATGGGACTTAATGCAACGCAATGCAATAAGACAACCATAAAATGTTTTGGAATTCGCAGAAATTATATATATGTAGCATAGGTATACCAACTATAAGTGCTTCCGGTCAATACAACAACCCAAGTTTCTGCACTAAATATCCAGTCGACTGACAGGATAGGCTATTGAAAACAACAATGTTAAGATATCCTTGAAAATATTTTCGGGGTTATTGGAAGATTATTAAGATTAAGCAAGAATGTATGAATACCTGATGTTTCGTAGTTGTTGTGAAGGACACTTTCCAGTCGCAATAAGTGTAAAATACGTCCCGCAGATCTAGTTGGGGAAATCAAATAATTAAAGAGTTAAATTGTATAATTTAAAAACTTTGTCAATTGAAATCCTCCATTCAATAAATATTACTTATGCTATGACAAATGATACAATGACATTATTGGAACTAGTGTGCGGGAGTGCAGACGAAGCTAAATCAGAGTATTGTCAACGTGGATTATTTTATCTCACATAAATTGATATTGTAATACCAATATGTTGCGTGCTTAAGTTCTGCACGGATGCACAAAGATAACAATTGTCCAGATGCACAGTATAAAATTACAAACTATTTACTATTTCCATGTCGTATGGCATGTAGAGCAATAATAGTCAATTTATGTGGTACTCTTAAATGTGCTTGTATGGACAATAGTTACGTGATTTACTTTGATTTCATTGTATACTATAATACTCACTGATCAAGCTGAAAAGCCTTGCTATCTATGACGGACGAACAGTTTTAATGATCAAGCTGGGGAAGACTGTAAGGAAAGAGAACTGCATCATTTCATTCAGCGATACAATTGTCACACAGGCAGGCAGAGATGATTACACAGGTGTAGCTTGACAGCTGATGATAACTGATAAAGCCATAAAACTATAATAATGTCTCTTGGTGTGATGAGAGCCTCAATAAACTCTCACAGACCAGAATGAAGAACCACCTTTTTAAAGAGAGAGAGAGAGAGAGAGAGAGAGAGAGCAAGCGAGAGATTTTAGTATGTGTAGAGTAGAGTAGAAGTATAATAGAGAGATAGTCACTCGAATTTCTGAGATATTAATTTTTGAGTAATTTTAACGATGCAGAACTTTTTTTTGCTCTCATTCTGAACTAATAAGTTTTGAGTGATTTGGACGGTACAGAAATTATTATCTGAGTTGGTACTTATGCGCATTGCAAGATCGTTAACGGACACATAAATAAATAAATATATATATAAATAAAGCCACAAAGGAACAACAGAGGTAATTTATAAATAACCGTAAGGCGGTTCTTAAAAAATGATTGTCAAAATCTCACAAAAGGATTAAAGGGATTGATACTACGTAAATAATGGAAGACGGATCGGATAGTCAACAATATTTGATCGCTCCATACTCCATACTGTGCATACATACATGCATATGTACATGACAAATGACAGCAATTTGACAAGCTTGCCAGTATAGTATACTTTCCCTACACATTAACCAGGAAATCTAGTAACCGTGGGCAATGATGATAGTGATGCAGAAGAGGAGCTGAGTTCACAGTGCAGCTGACAATCTGACAACATTGTCGTGGCCCACAACTGACTGACTCCTGGGTATTTCATCAGAATTTTTTTTGTGTAATTAGTCACACACAAATCACAAGCGTGAAGCAAAAGAAGAAACCACATCAAACCAATTCACCGGTTTCGCTCATCCCAACACGATGCACTGCACAGATAAGTAAAAATGTAAGCAAACGTCATAACTGATGATGATGATGATGCCAAGTTCAAGTTGGTATTTAGTTAGTAATTACCTTAAAAATGATTATCATGACACGCCATATACAATAATAGTAACAACAATAGAAGTGTGTAGACATCAACAGCAACAATGGACCACGAGTACTTTCTGTTGACTTTGGACTTGAAGTATTGAAAAAGTACGAGGACGTGGATGTGACAAGGAGCCCAAAGATTTCTCAGATGTTTGCTTCTGCATAGAGCTGTGCTGCTGATTTGTTGTTAGAATTATAGGACTGACGTGTTGACTCTACTTTGGCTGCCGCTGCTGAGTTTTGAGACAATGTTCTAAGTATTTTGTGGCATACTTCCCACAGCATTCAGCCCACAACCGCCAGCCAGCATTGAGAATCTCAAGTGAAGATGGATTTTATATTATATGTTCATTTTGGTCTACGCTACTAAACAGTTTTGATAAATGTGCAGGTCCAGATGATGCCATAAATGTTGTAGAATGAAAAAATGTTTTGAAGTTTTACCGTTGGGTGTTTTTTAATTTAAAAATTTCATTAGCATAATCATCGTCAGAATGTCAGCTAACGATCGGAATTGAACACACTATTAGTATTAGTAGACTTTTAACAATGGATGGATGTATAAGCAAGGTCTTTTAGGCTTTTCTCGATAATTTCGGTTACTCTTATTAATATGAACTTTCATTATTCATTACAATCAATCTAAACTTCTATAAATGGTAGACTTCACGCTTCAGCCACATTAATAGTTTCTGCGTATGCTGGAGAGTTTCCGCCTAAAACAAGCCTGCTGCCATAGTTCATATCATATCTTTTGTTTTTTATGCAAGCTATATTATACATAAATGCAGCTTTGCTGCTGTTGGTACATATAAGTAGTGTGACATTCCAAAATGAAATGACATTTAGAAAAGACCGGCAAACCAAAATATCACATCACCGACTTGTTGGAGTGGGTCTTGTGGAATGATATGAAATACATACATACAATATAACCACCATAAGACACAAATATTAGGATATATATATAAAAAATGAAATTATGTGTTTTATTTGAATAGACTACACAAACACAACAAGGAACATTCATTCTTCTTTTTTCTTGTGCGTGTGCGGGATATAAATGCACATGTACGAGTCCAGTCAGCAGGAAACTATAATATCTTGTCTCTATCTGTGTCCAGTCCACGGAGTCTACTCTATTCTATCTGTCTTGTGTCGTGTCAACTTATTAGGAAGTAGACGACAATCACCCAAGAATCTTTTTCGAAAATTTGAAAGTGGCGTCCTATTTGTGCGAAGACTTATTAGCTCAGTTTGCATAAATAAGAGTGATTACTAATTACTTGACATATCCGTGTGTAGTTGGACACGTAAGCACAATAATTTCAGGTCATATCAGTCAAGCTGATACTATAACTGGTTTATTAGTCATAGCTGACATTTTACTTGTTTAACGAGTAGTGGTGTCATTGGGAAGTGTGATTATTGTTTACCTCTGAGGCAAAGTAATTTGTTTGCTTTTACAGTAGGCGATTTTTTCTTATTTTTAGGTGAAAAGGAACATCTAAGCATGATGGATTTAGTTTCCATTCTAATTCTTGTTGCTACCACCGTAGCCGTAAGCTGGGTAACTATTTTCCTTTTTAAGAAAGGGAGCGACGTGGAAGAAGATAAGGAAAATGGGACTAACAAAGCCGGTACAAATGGTAAGCTCATGATCAAATTGTAGTATAAATGAATAGGTTGAGAGTAATCTCACTTAATTCTCATCTTATTTTAAGGGGTGAATAAAAAGAAAAAACAGGGACAAATTAATCCGGTTGTAGAGAGTAAAAAGAGCGCAACCACTAAAGGGAGCAAGAAAGGCACCCGTCAGCAGACAGGTGGCAAGGAAAAATATACCCATCCTTGGCTGGTTTCTACTCTGAAGGGTCACTCTGGTGACATTCTTGGAATTGATTTGAGCCCAAACAACAAATTTATGGCTAGTTGTGCTGTCGGTACGTCTTACATTAAGACTTCTTTTTAATACGAAAAAAATATAATTGTTGGTACGCTATTTACGCATTCATTTATATCTTGCAGATCGTACGGTCTATGTCTGGTTCACAAAGGATTTCGCGGACAGAGATCACAAAAGTATTCGCGTGAACATCCCCTTCGATCACGCAACAAGAATTAGATGGAGTCCAGACAGTAAAGCTTTCATTGTTGCTCGAGAAGAACAGAGAATGTTGGAGGTTTACAAGTTGGGTCGTAAGGATGATAACTCCATCGGAAACATAACATCAGCATTGCAGTGGCCTCAGGTAATATTGGATTTGGCGCATTTTTTGAGAAATTGAAATACTTAGTTCAGCTGCGGTTCCCACTAATAATAATGCCAAATTTATTTTGATCCCCACAGAATTCTTCCAGCCCATTTAAATATGTAGGCTTAGGTATTGCTTGCAATGGAAAGTTTATAATGAGCTGTGGCAGTAATGGTAGTGTAGAGCTACGTGAACCCAAAGGCACGGTTCTGAGAACATTTTTGACTGGACAAACGGATCCTGTTGAAGCCAAAATTTCGCCCTGTGGACGATTTGTAGCCATAGCAGGAGCCCAAGATATTGAAATGTTTGAAGTTAAAATTAGCCCTAGCTCCGGAAATATAGAGGAACCGGCACTGAAATGGAAAATTCCTGTTGGGAAAGGAGCAAAAATTAGCAGCTTTGCTTTTAATACTGATTCTTCCAAACTTGCTGTAGTGAGGGAGGATGGACACTGGTTGCTGTTTGATACTACAGGTCTGTATTTGTATTGAATATACATGTATGATATTTAATGCTACGTAATTTTTTATAAAGTACCTATATAGAAGTCTGAAAATATTCGTGTCTTTTTGTCATTAGGAAGTAGAGTAAACGCTGAAACGGAAAGTAAAGAATTACTTTTGCAGGATTGCAATGGAAGTCCGAAGGTTGCCTTGTCTGGGGATTCTCGTGTTGTGGCTGTTGGTGCAGATCAAAGCTTGTACTTGTTTTCTGCTTTCAGTGGTGATCTACTGGACCAAGTTTCAGACATATACAAAGGTAAATATGGATGGATGTGGCATATCTTATAAAAATACACTTTCAATTTTGACCTAAATGTGTTTCCTTGAATATGTTACCTACTAAATAAAACCGTTTTAGATACCTTGTCATGCGTTGAATTTTCTGCGGACTCCAGGTACGTGATAACTGCGGGTGACAATGTGATCAACGTCTTTCAAAACGTAAGTTGGTTCAAGGAAACAGTGAAACGGCTCAAGTCACAGTTACAGGATGCCGCTGTCACCGGCTCTATGAGAAAAAGACTTGCATCTGAATTACTCTCATATGAAGAGGAGCTGAAACTTCATGAGGAGGAATGAAAATGTGCAGAGGGAAGTAATGTATAATTTATTACGATGGGAGCTAAAGCGTTCTCAATACGTGAACGCTCTATTAGGGTTCTATGATCTACGTGAACTATGTATTTAAATTTATATAATCAATTGTAAAGTATGTTCTCACCCTTAGCCTACTTGGCGATGGATATATTCTTTAAAAGTACAGACTGAATGCCAAATTTTATGTGTACTGCTACATCTGTGAATAAAGAAACTATCGAAGTTGATCCAAGTAGTTTATATAACATTGTGTTCATTGATGTATCAATTTATTGTGTAACCGAATAAGATTACTAAGGATCAATGCAATGTTCGAATCATGGTGCTTTGTTAAACAAAGTTTTCCGATCCCCATAATAGTCGGAGTTTGGTATCGTGATCGACTTATCTCATACCATCGTCCCAAAACTTGGCATAGTGATCCCCGATATGTCATTGGATCTTTTGAGCCGTTTTGACAACGGAATCTCGAAAATGCTGGGATCATGCAATAAAACGAAAAAGTGGGAGCTAAGTGCGCTGAAAATCACGGCAAGGCAAGGGGTAAAATGGCACGCTAATCCTGAATTCGATACCAGTAACCTCTGATGATCATAAAAGCTCGTCATTGGGGTCTTGTTAAAATAAACACCATCAACATTATTTGCATGTAACTTTAAGACTTGTGTTACTGCATATTTCCAGTTTATTTCATTGAAACGATTAGTTTATGTTCATGTACTTTGGAAGTATCTTAGCATTTGCAAATGAACCAACAATATTTAGTTATTCAGTAATAACAGTTAATATTTTAGATTTTATTTAAGTTAACTCAATAATTTATGTTCACACTCGTGAAACAAGACAGTTGATGGTGTTTTCAAATATCTTTAGACCTTTTGTTCTTGGAATGCTTGAACTGTTAATTGCACAATGAGTTTTAAAGTACAGTATACTACATGTTTCTTCAAAGAACGCGGAAATAATCGAGCCATTAGAATTGTATTATTTAAAATGATTGATTACTACGTTTAGCTTTTTATTCCACATACCATTTTCATTGCAAATTTTGTAAATTACGCGCAAACCTTTTATTTAACATTATTTCGAACATCTTAGAATTTTTTTTAGTGAGAAAGGAACATATTAAGGGGCGACTTTGATCAGCTATTCTGGTTTAACCTTCATCTAAAACAAAATAAATCAAGTTTCAATACAATACACGTCTCAAAATAAAACAGCTTGCAATCGATTTTAAGATCCTCGTACCTGGTTTTTTGCCGTTTTTGCTTTCTTCCAAACGTTTCGCAAGTTCTGGTGACATTCTCGGATCAAAGTCATCTACAACGACTCCAGGTGGATCGAAATCCCCTTCCTTTTTTTCATCAGGAACTGCGAATGAACTACTTATAGCGGAAAAAATGATCGTCGCAAATAAAAAAAGGTGTAGTAAATATTTTAAACCTCGCATATTGACTACAACTTTAATTTTTAATTCCAAGTAAATACCACTGCTTTACAGCACTACGCCCTACTATTTCTCAATTTTTTTTGAAACTGAATAAAAAAATATGCAACAAATTATAAATTACTAGTATTCATTCGATAGTTTATGACGTTTGAAAAGTGCGCAACCGGAAGCACAAGTCGCGAATTAATAACAGGCGAATGATGATTTAAGAACGTTTAATGGAACTTTATTTTGATATTTCCTGCGTATTTTACATCTAAAGTCGATTGACGACCTAAATCGAAGACAATAGAATATTAATTTTACATTATGAGTCATATTATTTCTTTCAATGGGAATTGTCTGAGTTATAGTCAATTGTCCTATGCAATAATGAGAATGACGCTAGTTAGCTTGTCTGGCTGACGTAAGTAGTGAGTAATATAGACTATGTACTGTTGATCAATTAATCGCGTAAGGTGTTAAGTATGAATGGTAAATTACCATTGGTAATGCTTTGATTCTCCGTTTGTTCTACTCGTACGTCACACTAATCCAATCCATGAGCAGAAGTATGTTTTCCTCAAAAGAATCCCCATAAGGGATGATCATACTTACCTAACACCCGGAAGGAAACGCGGTTGGTAAGGTGCTTCATTTGCCCCCGAGTTAAATTTAACGTGACATGGGAGGGGAGTGGGTTATCAACCGGAAAAATATCGTCCCTTTACCAGTAACAGGACTGACACTAACGTGACATATCCCGAGGAAGCAAATGCTGTATAGGTATACATACCTGCGGCGACCTTCGGTGCAGCAATGAGCAAACAAAATAATTCTACTTTTTATACATGCCCATGAAATTATGTCCAGTTCCATGTGAATTTTTTCCAAAAAAATAAAATAAAGACAAGTTACAAAAGAGGTAGAGGAAAAACATATAAATTTACGTAATATAAATATTGAGTTTTTATTGAAAAATGAAAATTAATATTTTTTAAATGACTACTTAGCCAACCAGCCTTATGTTCTTATGCACACATTTTCAAGCTCAATGTTCCACGCGCGATTGTTTCCTTACTGTGTAGGAAAACCAATTGGCCTAATAAGCATCTACTTTTGCATTTTGCAAAACATTTTGGAACTGTAGAATTTAGAGTGTAGGCATGGTATTACAGAACCTCAAGCACCACAACAAAAGAGCATACCTAATGTTGATCTTGACACAACCATAATTTGCATTTTCTCAGTAATTTTATTCGCATATGAATTTTTATTAAATCATTATCATTGCCATACACCCTAAGAGTTGGTTGGCAATGTTTTTGCTACTTATGTCATGTGCAATCTGCCTGCAGTCTTAACGTCGGCTTTACTAGATATATAATATACTATACCCCTGCACTCTGCCTGTTGCGTATATAGACATTATTAATATTATTATCATCAACTAATTGAATTGAATTGTGGTACCATCTGCGCGGATCGGTGATTTAGGTGTATTATTATCTTTATCACATTCAGATAATGACTTCTGAAATGAAGAAAATCCAATCCGAACAAAGTCTTGAAGAAATGCAAAAGCAGTAATGGACGTTGCGGATAAATGGCATGAAAACTTGACACAGTTTGTCGGGACGCTAAAGTTATGTTATAATTCATCACGTGTAAACCGCTAAAACAGGGTACTTTAAGGCAACCCTTGTAACAAATTACGCAAGATTGATTTCCCATTTAAACTTTACAATGGGTGCTGGTAGTTCAAGTTGAAAAATGTATATTCATTTTATTTTCCAGCCAATGCACTTCAATTTTTTTTGTATCTCTTCTGCCTCATTGCCAGAAATTTTTTCACATGCTTTATGGAGTTTTCCCCAATGAGTTTCCATAAAATGGGGGTGTCGTAACAAACTTTTTATTTTAGAAACCTAAACTTTAAGTAATGTAGTTAGCTGCATACCAAAAATCACGAAAATCTATCGTTGCGAATCTGAGATAATTAGCTTTAAACTTAAAGGGGTCATATTTATAGTATGTAACGATCTACTGGGGCAGGAGTATAATGCCTCATGTTACGCCCACATGATAATTCACGTATTAAAGCGGGTGGGAGGTTACAAAATCGGTGCTTTTGGTGCGTTACATACTATAAATATAACCCCATCAGCTTTAACTTTAACGCTAGTTATCTCAGATTCGCAACGATAGAGTTTAAGAAGTAAGCACATTATACATACCTAGTTGGTATAATTTAGAGACCGATTGCTTTACCGATTTGACGTTTACAATATCTTACCGTATTTACACATACAACACAACTTTTCATTGTTTGTTCTGATTATACTGAACATAACTTACTTTGTAGTTATTAAATTATATTCCAAATATATAATTTGTTGAGCATTTTTCGGAACATTTACAAGATGTATCCACCTTTTGATGACCAAAGTTTTGATCTTGCCGATCAAAATCAAATATGCAGGAAATATGCTAGAATTGTAAATACATGGGTGAAAGTGAGGATTAGACTATAAAAACATCAGGGGGAGGGGTCCAGCCAGCGTGTAACGCTGTCTGGAAAGTCTAGTTTAGTATGAACTTCATACTATCCTAATTTATTTAATCTATTTTAAGTATGTTCAATGTAAGCTATGAATTTTGTTCCCAAAAATACAGTAGTTCTCGTATTGATAAGTTACTAAATGCAAATTTTGCACTTTATTTTACTTAACTTCACTACTACAACTAAGATTTTTATAACACAACACATACCATTTTACCATTTATCATCATAAGCTAATATGCCGTAGAATAATTCCGCCGCCATGAATGGCACACATAATTATACATCATTCCATTTGTCCTTGAATAGTAAAAGAACTATCATCTCGTACTTTGCATTGTAATTTACTTACTTTTACAGTCAAGGTGCTGGTGTTGAATCCTAAAGGTCCCTCAATAGCAACAATAGGAGGTAGGGATAGGGAATAAAAACGACAATTTACATACCCGGGTGCTGCCTTTCAATGTGACTTTCAAAGGGCTTTAAAATTATCAAATTATTTTCATCAAGGAGTAAACTGAATGGTATTTAAATGTCGCATCCTTTCATATCAGCATTCTTTAACTGCAATTTCCAGGTTACTTAATCTTCTGAAAATATTTTCTTTGATGATGATTTGCCTGAAAGTTTGGTGTTATGTTAAGGTGTAGTTTAAATAAAATGGACAAGATGCACAGGTAGACAAATTAATGATTAACGAAATTGGGGTATGACTAACAAACTTTTTATTTTAGAAAACTAAAATTAACCTGGTTTGGCAGCTGCATATCAAAAATTTTCATCGTGGATATTCGGAGATAATTAAGCTTTAAAGTTAAATGCTGGAATTCGGCGTTTTGGATCATTCATATAGTACGCAACGCAACTGTCTGACGGGATCGGGGTTATCAGATCTCCCATGGATGCCCCATCATCACAAAAGGGGGGTGGGAGTTTTCCAAAAAGGTTTTGAAACTACTTCTAAACACTAATCATTTTAGTAATATTTTCAATAATAATTAATAAACTAGCCTAGTATCATTAATAAACTAACCTAGTATCATATCTAGTAATAGTCTAGTTTCGGAGCATTGGAGTAAATTTTTGATTGAATTACTATAAATTGAGTAATTTTATTAAATACGTTGTTCAAGTGTAACAAATAAACCCTCTTAAACGATTAAAATAAGGATTGTAATATTAATATTTTACCCCCTCTGGCGGCAGCGCGATGAACATAGAGCGCTGAAAACAGTACTGAGTTTAAGCTCTTATGCTACAGTATGTTTGTGTCAAGTTTAGTGCAAATCAGACAACTTATACTGTTTTTATGTGATTTTACCCCTCCTGGTGGAAGGTAATATGCACTTAGAGCGCTAAAAATCTATACAGATCTCTGCTGCCATGTAAAGAACCTGTGTCAAGTTTGGTCCAAATCCGATAAAAAATGTGACCTGTAGAGCGCAGACATACATACGTAGGTACGTACGGCCAACAGATATGATCTCCAATCTTATAAATGATCGTTATACGATCCTTAATAATTCAGTTCAAGTTCTTGAACGCCGTCCACCGAATACTTCACTCGCACTCGCAAGCAAGTTGCATGCATAGCTAAAATGTTATACGATCCTTAATAATTCAGTTCAAGTTCTTGAACGCCGTCCACCGAATACTTCACTCGCACTCGCAAGCAAGTTGCATGCGTAGCTAAAAATCCAAAATCCCTGCATAGCTTTTTTCTTGCAGAGCTGAAATTTTTTTTTTGGATAATCAGCCGCTTGTTTTTTTAGATAGAATAGTATGCAAGCAAATACTGAAAAGCAAATAAATACAAAATTTTGTTAAATCTATTAAAATTTGTATTTCATATTTATGTACTTACAATTTATTATTTTACTTTTCCAGTAGTTTTGTTATCTTGTTATTGTTATTGTAAACAGGTAATTAGAGGCATTTGACTAACTATTAGTGTAAAGTGAAAGGAGGGGTTTTTTATATTTTCTATCCTCCTCCACCTGTTAGGAAAAATTAAATTGTTGGAAAAGAAAGTAATAATAATAGTAGTAATAACTGAAGTAATCAAATATTTCTATCGTGGATTCCCTAAATTAAAAACTAATTGTTTCTTTTTTTATTACAGGTAAACCTGCCCATAAAGATACTTGTTTTCACAGTAGGATCAAAGATCGTGATTGACATCAGAAAAACATGTCCAAAAGGAACATAAACCGCAGGCGAACCAGCCATGTGAAAGCAGCAGATTGTTTTCCATCTGAGAAAGGATCGTCTACAAATACAAAGAAAAATGAAGTAGATAGAAAAGTGAAGGAGGTGGGCAATGATGATGATGATGGGAAAAGGAAATCATCTCGACACCGCCAAACGAGTGTTAAATCAAGGGGAACAAAGAAGACAAAGAAAAGGGAGTCGGAGCGAATCTTGAAAGTTTCCA